>JBBIGA010127771.1:0-23488 GCA_037576975.1 Alestes dentex | reverse complement strand
TATATATATAAAAATTTTGATACTTTTTACTGCTTTTTGTGTACATAAAGTTGCATCTCAAAATACTATTTAAAGGGAAAGCCCACCAATCCTTAACTGGTTGAGATGTTAAATATGCAGGGGGATTGTTGGGCTTTCCCTTTAAATAGTATTTTGAGCTGCTCTTTTTTGTACTTCAGGTTGTTTTTGGAGACGTTTCCTCCTCTCGAGTCACTGCTGCACTAAAGTGACTGCATGTTTGTTAGAGGACGGGTTTAGGCCAGCCTACCATGACTCTGCTAAGCAATGGCAGCTAAAACTCAGTGAGCCTCCTGCTGTGACCCATGCTAGGCTTTAGCGCTGTGTTAGGAAGCAGCCACTTGTCCGCTCGCTGAACACTACAGTGGGTTATTGTCCTGAACGCATCGCCCAATCCTGCACTCGTCTCCCTGCCAACTTGTCTGTGAGGGCCGTGCTGCCAGTGCCTCATCAGTAGGCCAAAGAATTGAGCGATCGTCTCAAAGGAAACGGGATTTCCACTAATCAGGCTAATAAGGCAGTTAAAATTTGTTAAAACTGCCTCGTTTACCTGACTGGCTTATGAGACAATGCCCCATTCAAGGTGAGCATTTTGGTTTTGAACTAGAACTCCACTAAAGGGCCCATTTACTACAATTTATTTTCCCGCTTAGCACATATAGACGACATATAGACACTACTTACCAAATTTCACTCAGATCAACAATAAGATGGTGCTACAAGAATGTTCTCCTCTGTTCCTCTTCTATTTTCAAAATTCATTTTCTCTTTAAATCCTTACTAAAAAAGTGACCAATATCCTGATTTAGTTGTCTTTGTGAGGCCAGAATTATTCTGACGCCCCATCTTCATCATCATAAACATAGGGTGAGCAGATTTGGGATTGTGAAAAAGAGGACACCTTAGTGCAGACTTTCTGTACCAGCTCAGCCGTGGTTCTGGGGGGGTGGGTTGGGGGGGGTGTTTTATGCGCATCTTGTGCCGACAGCCGTGCACCGGATGGCCGTTCTGGACTTTTAGTTTATAAGAGGTGCCCATGACGTGATGAATGTTTAGGCAGCTCAAAATCCCGGACAATTCTAAAACCCCGACCAGACGCAATTTCCAATTCTCAAAAAGAGGACATGTCCGGGGAAAAGAGGATGTCTGGTCACCCTAATGAACACCACAAACTGAAAATGCGGTGAAATGAATTCAACCTTTCCTGTAATAATCACTGTACAGCAGTGGGTACAATGTGCTGTAATGGAGGAATGGAGATGGAGGGTTTAATTGGTTTTGTCAGTCCTTTTCCACATGTAGGTCACAGTTTCTTTGAATTTATCCCACGCTGGAGCTGCAGTATGTTACTGTGAGCAACTCAGCATCATGCAGCAGCTCACTGTTGGTACAAGATACTAGGGTCATGAATTCAAGTGGTGAATATTTTCTAAAGTGAAATAATCAACTGTATAATTCAGTGTTTAAATCATAGAAGTCAGAATGGTCCAAAATGGGTTTGGTGTGAAACTCCCTGAGTCAGAACTGTTCACAGTGGTGGTGAATGGAACCATATGTCTGCCTTATTCCATGAAATGATTATGAATGTGCCCCTGGATGCCTGAGACGTTGTTTACCAGAGTTTTAAGAAGGTTTTGGACCTGAAATTAAAGAGGACATAATATGCAAAACTCACTTATTTTAAAACCAAGTTATAATAGGTCTAGGGGCTATACAAAACATGTTCATGAAGTCCTTTGCACAAAATCACTCTCACATAAAGAGATATGACCAGCTTAATTCTTGACAGTTTCGGTTCCTTTCAAAACGAGCCATTTCAGGGCTCTGTCCCTTTTATGAAAATAAGCTGTTGCTGGCCACGCCCCACCCATCCCATGCTTAAGCTGTGTGTTTAAATTCTGGATTTTACATTAGAATCCATGTCCTTAACACCAATGAAAGTGTTTCTTTCTTTCCTTCCATCCCTTCAATCTGTGACAGTGGTTCTAGCCTGTATGGTGACCGGGCTGAAGGAAGGAAGGGAAGAGTGAGAGATACACTAGATGGACAAAAGTATTGGGACACTTAACACACGTGAAAAGGCAGGAAACAGGTGCTATCCAGCCGTATGTGTTCGACCCCGAATCGGACCCAGAGCAAGATGAACACAACACTTCATGTGTGACTTGCCTTTTCTGGTAGACACTGCGCTCGGCTTATCCGTGCTAGTAAAACTAGCAAACAAAATGGTGGATCTTCAACTAGTGTTGGGGTGCAGCGGAACGTCCCGTAACGTATAAATCCACAGGAACAAAAAGGAACAAAAAAAATTTAACGCCGTGATTGGCGTATTTTCACACCAATTTCTTTGCTTTGACCAATAGCGGACGGTGTTTTATTGTATTTTGAGCGAGTTTTGTGGGTTATTGGCCAGCTGGGCAGAGGGAGTATGATGGAGTTATGAGCTTTTAAAATTGGGAGCTGCAAAGATCCAAAATGGCCGCTGAATGGGGTGACAAGCAACAGGCTAGTGGGTGGGGTCTCGACTGATGAGAGGCGGTTCTATGCAAATTGGCCCCTAATGACACCACCAGGGGCCCTCTGTCCAAATGGCTCGTTTTGAAGGGGCCTGAAACTGTGAAGAATAAAGCTGGTCATATCTCTTTATGTGAGAGTGATTTTGTGCAAAGAACTTCATGAACATGTTTTGTAGCCCAAAGACCTATTATATCTGAAGTGAGTTTTGCATAATATATCCCCTTTACATCCATTCATGGTGGGGGGGATACATGCAGGGCATTGTGAGCCAAAATAGGCCCCAAAGAAAACTGATTTAGTTCAAATTTACCACAGTTTTACCATTTTCAACATCCATATAAACACATGGAGCTTTACTGGGGGTCAAGAGTGAATAAACTACTGTATTTGTGTTGGAGACGTTTGGTTCCATTCCAAGAGTTTCTTCAATGAACTCTGTTTACACACACTGAATTATGAAGGAATTTAGGAAAAAAAAAGATCAGACCAGCTTATAAAATAAATAAAAACTGCACAGATATTCTTTATTAAAGCACAGACCCACACAAAATAACGCTCTTTGCTGGCTGCTAGCACTGTACTTAGTAACTAACTGCCCATTTCTGATCAGCCTCTGGTTATGCCTCATCTAGAAAGTGAGAAAGGACAGTTATTCTGAGTGATAGAGGAGAGGGAGAACAACCCTACCTGCCCAGAGAGAGAGAGGACAGTTATACTGAGTGCTGGGGAAGAGGGAGGACCACGCTACTCACCCAGAGAGAGTGAAGAACTTGGACTCCTGCTTACGAATGGCAGTGGCATCACTGGGGGTTGAACTCGTGACCTCCCGATGAAAGGGCTAATGCTTCGCTGTGAGACTTGGAAGCAAAACATTTATTTTGATCTTATTTATTAGTTAGTTAATTTGTTTTATAGAAACAGCTCACTGAAAAATGAAATTTAGTGAAACTTCTAGGATATTTTAGACATTAGAGTGCATGTTTAAAAAAAAAAAATTGGTTGACATTGGGTTTTGAACCATTCCTGTCATCTTTGCTTACCACAATTGTCACAGGAGTTGCTGCAAGCTCACACTGGCAGTCATTTCGAGGGGTGATGGAAGAAAAGTCCAGGCTAAATTTCCCTGGAAAGGTCCACCTCATGGGGCAGTTAGCGTTGTCCTTGTGCGATTTTAGCATGCTTGCATGTCTTAAATGTGTATTTTGAACAAAAACACTGCTCGAGACGACCAGCAGGTGTTTCCAGACTGCGCTGTGACCGCTCCTCTTTTTTGGAATTCAGTAGATTCTTCTTACAGAGTCTTTCCTCATTAGCCATCCGAGCTAATCCAAAGCAGTGTGAAGCAGTGAGAACCGAAAGTGTCCGAAGCCTGGGAACGCCGTGCCCGTGCGCAGGATTTCACGGCCAATGGGCGACTCGAGAGGGTGAGGAATCTTCCAGGACGGTTTGTACCTGAGCCACTGAAGCACTAAACTTCTGGACACTAAGCCACAAATCCTCCTCTTCCAACACACACACACACACACACACACACACACATACGCACACACACACACACACACATACACACACACATACACACACACTCACACTTTCTGCCAACTTTTTTTATCCGGGCATTTCACCAGCTTCCCACTGAAGTGAAGGAGAAATGCAGGCAGAACTTCACCAAGACTTCACTAAAGCTTTTTCATACAGAGAGAGGATGGTATTTTGAGCATTTTGAGTATTTGTAAAGACCAGCAAAGTATTTTCAAAAACAAAGTTACATTTTGGTTCCCTACCAGTGAGAAATTGAGTGAAATAAAATGAAAATGAACAATAGTAATCGTTTTAACAAAAACATTATAAATTCTCCCTCACACTACTTCAAATGTGTGCATTACCAACATCTACATCACCACTCAAGAATGATCAAGAATTATTTTGTCACATTATTCAGTAATATAATCTCATATCTAGGAATATTTCAATTTTACAGGAGTGGGAACTTTAAATGTAATCAGTATAACAATAAATGCATTTCCAAGTAATTTTAGTCCATTTTTACTGGTCCATTCATTACCACAATGTTAATACACAGAAGCCGGGAAATTCTGCATACAAAATAGTTTTAAATGAAAACTGTATTGTCTTAATTTTATTAGAACTTTATTTTGGACGTTCATTTTATTAGGACTTCATTCGGGATGTTAATTTTGTTACAGTCTCATTCTGGATAATAATTTTATTAGAACCTCATTTGGACGTCAATTTTATTAGAACTTATTTCAGAAGGTTCATTTTAGTAAAACTTTCTTCTGGACGTTAATTTCAGTAGAATTTCTTTCGGGACCTTAATTTTATTAGAACTTCATTCGGGACGTTAATTTCAGTAGAATTTCTTTCAGGACCTTAATTTTAATAGAACTTTATTTTGGATGTTCTACAGCTCTGTCAGTTATTTCAGAATTGTCCGTCATTCCTATTAGTAAGTTGAAGATGATTCAGTTGTAGAGTAGTGGCCTCGCTATGATTTTTTTGCAAATATATCTGTGTTTGTATTACTGACAGTGATTCCAGATTTTTGAACAGTACTGATCAGCCTCAATTACAAATGCTGATGAGTTAATCAAGTTTCTAGTTAATTACAGTTAATTACTATTAACAATTTGGTCTAATCAGGTTAATTTTCTCATGCTTCTATTGAAAAGTCTTGAGTTTAATTAAGGCTATAAAATGATTAAAAGTGTTACATTGAAACTAAACACTGCAGAAAGAAATACAAAGACCTTGTTTCATTCAAATAATTGGTGTATGGGAAAGCGATCGGACAGCAGTCTCGGTCCTGCTGCGGGCTGGCGAAAGCTGATGCCACAGTTGGAGAAGTGCAAGCTCCAGCTGGCTCTCAGTGAACCAGGCCTCGCATATCGGACTGCATTTCAGTGTAATTGAAAATAGCTGCGTGCGTTTGCAGATAGTTAAAAGTTACCTTGTATGTCATGCAGATAGCGTAACCTTGGCTTATCGACAGAATATCTTCTGCTGTGCTGAAAGTTCGCCCAAACCCCCTCAACCATCATTATTCACCTCCTCCGTCCCATCATAATTCAACACAGCACTTCAGCTCAGACAACACAATCTTCACCAAGGTACCAACTGTTCGCTGATTTAAAAAAAATCTTCATAATGAAATCACTGAGATGATAAAAAAGCAAATTCAGAGTAGTTTTAGGTGAGACTGTAGCAAAATTGACAGACTCAGATTTCTTTACGGTGGTGATGAATGGAACCATGACGTCTCTAACACAAATACAGTCGTTTCATTCACTACTGACACCCAGTGAAGCTCCATGTGTCTATAAGTGTTTATATGGTTGCTGATGATTGTAAATTCATGGCAAATCTGAGCGAATTCAGTTTTATTTGGAGATTTTTTTGCCTCACAACACCCTGCATGTATCCCTCCACCATGAATGGGTTTGGTTTCAGGAGTAAAAGCTTCTTGAAACTCTGGTAAAACAACATTTCAGGCATCAGGCAGAGCATTAATAGCCATTTTATGAAATAAGTTTCTGTGAGGGGATTTATAGATGCAGATGTCTGGTTTCACTCACCAACACTGTGAACGAGTCTGGCTCAGTGAGTGTCACTACAAAACCAATCTGAAACACTGTGTTTACACCTTAAACACTTACTCATGGGAGAATTTCAATTCATTTTAATAATACTCTATTAATATTAAATTCAACTGTTCTTATGTGAACAAATACAATATTTTAAAATTTTGTAGGTTGTAAGCAACCTCCTTTCTGTCTACGAACTTACTATAAATACCTAAAAATGACACAAACGAAGAGTCTAAATGCTTATTCATGCTATGTGTTTGGTGAGTAATTGGGTACACTGCTGATCCTCCCGGAGTGCCACAGGGCTCTATTTTAGGGCCACAGTCATTTATCACACAAAGTGATAGTCTGCGTGGGACACTTATTTCGACAGAAGATCCTGCTCTGGTATGTCCACTGTAAACAAGCTCTGCTGGACGTTCAAATACGTTTTAGCACCTTGCCGCAGCGCTGTGAACAAAACAGTGCACTCCCAAATCAGGAATTACAAAGAAATTCCAATTATCGCCTGGAGGTGAGCACAGACCCGATGGCTCATGAGGAGGGAGACAAAAAAGGACATTTAGGAACTTGGATGGATGACAAGATGTGTGTTGATGAACACACACAGGCGACATGGAAATGGGAAAATCAGCATTCGTACGCGCTCCGGACAATGGGGACATGATTTGCATGCAGGCAGCTGCTGCCAGTCTAAGGGGGTTGGGGGCTGCCTTTATTACAGCCGGGGGTTCAGTGCGTTATAATAAAGTCTGACGCCGTCAATCAAGAAGGAAGGTCATTTGCATACCATCATCAGTTATTGATTGGTTCCTGGGGTCAGTTCAGAGTCCAGTCCAGAGTCCAAAATACTTAAAACGCCCCGTATGCTGAAACGGGAGAAGTTGCGCATGTGCATCCGTCATCAAAAGTGTTGTTTCGCACTTCGGATAAGCTTATAGATGAGTGTGTATGTGTCCGTGTGTGTGTGGTGTGTGTGTGCATGTGTGAGAGAGAATTAGGTTTATGCTAGGATGGCATTAAGAAAGAAAATATACTAAAATTTTTACCCCATAAGAATTAAAAATGAAATGTCAAACTCGAAAACTGGGTGTAAATATCACTTCTCTTGAATTTTTCACTTTTTTAGTTTTTATTTTTCAGTATAACACCACCTTTTATACAAGCGCAAACATTTCAGGCCATATTCATGTGATATTTATGCTCTTCTTAGTTTTTTTATTAATATAAAATATTACATGCACGTGTACTGTCGAAAGAATGATTTCATATTTAAACGAAACAGAACCAGGAACGTTACCCAAAAAACGAATAAATAACAAAGACAACAATAAATGCAATAATGTGAATAACAAGTGTTTAAAAAAAGCACTGGTCCTCATCCCATCAGTGTCCACCAATGTTTTCTGGGTTTCATATAAAAAATAAACATATCGATAAAAAACAATAATAAACGC
Organism: Alestes dentex; assembly: GCA_037576975.1. Taxonomy (NCBI): domain Eukaryota; kingdom Metazoa; phylum Chordata; class Actinopteri; order Characiformes; family Alestidae; genus Alestes; species Alestes dentex. Next base: position 15,888 of record JBBIGA010127771.1, on the reverse strand, counting down.
TAACTCCTCGCTTAGTGTAACCACCAAATGTGCAAATTTATTCGAAGACGGTCAAACTTTTTAGTATGATAAAGTGAGCCACAGTCCTCTAAAAGCTTCAGTCAGACCCAAAAGAGAGCAAGTGTCCAGTAATAGTTAATGACGCTTGACCGAAGCTGGGCTTATAGCATTAATTTTCAGATGTATTTTTATTTTAGGTGTGTCAGAATGGAAGATAATACAGATCAAACAGTCAGTTTGTTCATTTAGTATGTTAATAAATGACATAGCTAGAAAATCGCTGACATCCGACAGATGAGCCGTGCGGTCTCCATCTTCCAGCGAGAATGGCGCCCTGAAATGGAGGCCGTTCTCAACGTTTCGCTCCAGCAACTGGTTAATGTGCTCGGAAACACCCTAGATTACACCAGCAGCAGAAGGAAAGAGAGACAGAGAGAAAGAAAAAGAGAGAGAGAGAGAGAGAGAGAGAGAGAGAGAAGAAAGACTGTAAAGAAAGGCGAACCTTGTTGGCTGCCTGCCAGCGAACCCTTTAAAATACCAATGTGGCTTTCATACATCCGAGAAGGATCGCGCGCGTGTGTGTGTGTGTGAGAAAGAGAAAGGAAGCTTGTTTTTACCATGCACCCCCAAAAACTACTGGGTGGCGCTGTTTGACGCACTACAACAAACATGGTTGCCATGGCTACAGAAGTGAAAACCCACAGCTTAAGTGACCTGTGAAGACCAAACGGCACCCTTCGGCCTTCCCACCTGAACCCAACACTCAAGGCCCTCCACAGGCAGGATGGCGGCAACTGGGACGTCCTACTGCATCTCTACGAGCTAATCCACCGTCCCTCAGTGAAGAGACGTGTGCAAGCATAAGGCAGAGGGAACGAGTGACGCACCGGGCCGAGAGTTTCATCACTGGCGTTTTACTCGCTGGTGCGCCACCACAGCCAAACGGCAGGACTAGATACTCGTACGGCCACAGGCCTCTCAGTACACCCTGTGCTCCTTCTCAAACGATGGGAAAGAGAGAGAGAGAGAAAGAGAGAGCGAGACAGACTGACAGACAGACAGAGAGACAGAGAGAGAGAGAGACAGAGAGAGAGCACCTCTTTAAACTTACTGTGAACGCAGCAGTGTCTGGTGGCGCTGGGTGGTGGAGGGGGTCATCAGGGGCAGCACCCTCAGGGCCTTCTGACGGTGCCACAAATCCTCCAAGTTGCCTGTGAATAACACAGACACAGGGACCAATCATAAAATAAAGCTTTCCACACTAACAACAAAATACTGACACCACATCATCAAACCAAGCTTCTATGCATGTCTTTACATTTTAAACTAACATTTTACACTTAAAAATTGCATGTTCCATGAGAACCTGGGTTGTCATAGTTCAAAATATACCTCTTGCCTTCACTGAAGAAGGTCAATTTTAAAGTCTGTATTTTGAATTCGCTGAACTCAAGATAAAAAAAAAACACACCAAAATTTAAGTTTACTATAACATTATATCCTGAATAGGTTTAAAAATGTTATAAAATAAGTCTAAAAATATTATGTTTACTTTTAACAGAAGTCATGAATAAGCTTGGAAATACCTTTATGGTAAAAATAAGTCACAAATAAGCTCAGAAATGAGTTTACTTTAAATATAAATCAAGAATAAGTTTAACAATATCTAAAAAATTTAATCAAAATAAGTAAAAAGTTCACTGTAAAATGTCACGAAGAAGCTTAGAAATAACTTCACTGAGAAAACAAATCAAAAATAAGCTTAAAGTATGTGTACTGTAAAACAAAGTCATAAATACCTGCAGTTTAAGTTGCCATACCATACAAGAAATGGGATCAACACACAAATTCATGTATTTTTTTGGACATTATTTTTAGGCCCAGGCTGTCACCAGGTTGTACAATATAATAAAATAAGCCTTAAACATTGCGCTTCACTGCAGGCACTTCATCTCCTGGGAAAATAAACATAAACCCTTGAGTTTCTCAGAGACACGTTGAAAAACACGTTAAAAACAGAAATATTCCGTTCTATGTCAGGCGGTAATGTCGGGACAGGAGTGTCAGGAGTGATCTGTTGAGTTTTTATGGTGATCTTTTCATCTGAAAAGAACCCAAAATGCTGCGGGAGCGGCTAATGATGCGCGGCTGAGAGATGAAGTGATTGGTGGACGGGACAGGACGGGGACAGGCCGCAGGACGGACTCGGATAACAGGCAGCGTGAGACAGCAGAGAGGACTCGACTGAAGTGTGGAATGAAGTGAAAGGCGCTGTCACGCTCTGATCACACTGAAAACACCGTCCTGAAAGAGCTCCTGCTGAAACCTAGCGAAACACCAGCCCTGCCCAGACTTCTCCACTCACACACACTCAATAACACACACTCAATAACACAAACACACACACACACACACACACACACACTCAGTGACACACACACACACAGTAACACACATTAGCTCGATAACATATAAACACTCAGGTAAACACACACTCAGTAAAACACACGCAATCAGTAAGACAGACATACATACACGCATTAACACACTTCAGCTCAATAACATATAAACACTCAGAAACACGTACACTCAGCAACACATACACACTGAGTAACACACACACACTCAGTGATACACACACACACCGGCTCTGTAACAAATACACACACACACATACACACTCAGTAACATACATACACGCTCAGCAACAAACACAAACACACACACGATAACACATGCCCACACACTTAATAACACACACACACACTCAATAACACACACACACACATGCTCAGTGACACTCATACACACACACACACTCGATAACACATGCACACTCAATAACACACACACACACAAGCGCAATTACACACACACATGCTCTATAAGACACACACACACTAATAACACACACACAGTAACTCACCCTCTCAGTAACACACATACTCGCTCAGTAATGCACACACACACATGCTCGATAACACACATAAACTCAATAACACACACAGGCCCTTTGTTACACACACGCGCACTTAATAACACACATACACATACACTAAATAACACACACTTAATAACACACAAACACACACACACACACACGATAACACACACACGCTCAGTAAAACACACATACACACACACACGCTCAATAGCACACACACATGCTCAATAACACACACACACACACAGGCTCAATAACACACACACACGCTCAGTAACACACAAACACACACACACGCTTATTAACACACACACACATTCCATAAAACACATCAACACACTCAATAATACACACACACATGCTCATTAACACACACACACCTGCTCAATATCACCCACAGTTGATAACACACACACATGCTCAGTAACACACTTATTAGCACACACACACTCAATAACACACACATTTGCTAAGTAACACATACGCCCTCTTAGTAACACACAAACACACGAACACACACGTTTAATAACCAACACACACACTCAATAACACCCACACACATGCTCACAACACACACACTCAGTAACACACACACGTGCTCAATAACACACACGCTCAATTTCACAAACTCAATAACACATACACATGCTCAATATCACACTCACACGCTCAATAACACACACACACTCCGTAATACACACAGACATGCTCAGTAACACACACACATGCTAAATAACACACACACACACTCAGTAACACACACTTAAATATAGACCAGTACACTGTTGTGCACGGATAAACTACTACACATTTACACTATTACATAACCTTACAACTACACAATTACACTACTGCAAAATTCACCTATTACACAGTCACCCTACTACACAAATACAGTGTTACACTATTACACAACTACACTACTGAATAATTACATTACTGTAAAATTACACAACTGCACAACAATACTACCGCACAATTACACTACTGTATAACATTACTGCCGCACAATTATACTACTGCGCAATTGTAGTTCTGCACAAGTACACGACCGCACAATTACACTACTGCGCAATTACAGTACTTTACAATTACAGTAATTTACAGTTACACCACTGCACAATTACAGTACTGTACAATTACACTACTACACAATTACACAACTGCACAATTACAGTATTGTACAATTACAGTACTGCACAATTACAGTACTGCACAATTACATTACAGCAATATTACACTACTGTACAATTACAGTACTGTACAACAGTACTGCTGCACAACTACATTACTGCACAGTTACACTACTGCACAATTACTGTACTGTATAATTACAGTACTGCACAATTGCAGAACTGTACCAATACACTACTGCACAATTACACTTCTGCACAATTACACTACTGTAAAATTACAGTACGGTACAGTTACACAACCAAACTATTATACAATTACACAATTATGCTATTGCAACTATTACAGGATTACACTTTTGGACAATTAAACTACTGCACAAGTACAGAATTACTCCACTGTACAACTGCGTTACTGCACAATTACAGAATTGCACAATTTACTACTGCACAATTACACTATTACCTATGACACGGTTACAATACTACACAATTACGCTGCTGAAGAATTATGCAATTACACTATAACACAGTTACACTATATGATTACACTATTACACTACAACATAATTACACTATTACTCAATTAAAGTAGTAAACAACAACATTCCTACACAATCACACCATTGCACTATTAGAATAATACATTACAACCCAATTATGCCACACTACACAACATTGTTATGCTAACACTATTACACTATCACACTACCAGAAAAATTACACTATTATACAATTTTATATGATTACACTACAACACAATTACACTATTACATGATTACACTATTAGATGATTACATTACTACAGTTCAACAACTGCTTTTATTCACACACTCTTCCGGGAGCTTTTCCATCATCTGTTGTGCAATAATGCTCAAAATAAGAATTTTTTTTTTTTAATCAAAAGCGAAATGCTTCACCGCGGCTGAAATCAAGCCCTTATCAAGTGTAGTACTTTGAAAAAGAGATAAAATAATAATTTCTGATTTGTCTACAATAAAACTACACACCGCAAAATAAAAATTCTGACGAACCGAACGGAACGAGAGGACACTCACAGGATGCGCGTTAATATTTTTAAAGTGTAAATGTGTTGAAATATGTTAGTTTATGGCATAATTGCTTTGATTTAGTTGCACAAATGTCTCCTAATCTGAAATGAAGAGTGTCGGACGAGGTCCAGGCGTTTGTCTCCGTCAGGTCATTTAAAGAAGGCCCGATTTGCCTCGAAGGCCACAAACAAACCATGGCGGCTGCGGTGATTTTCCTCAGTGTTGGTCATGGGGCAGAGTCCTGCATTTTATTCAAACATAATGTAATGTAATGTAATGTAATGTAATGTATATTTAATTAAAATGTCGGATATGAATAAATAAGTAAATAAATAAATAAATAATCCATGGGGTTCCCTCCAGGCTCTGTTGAACACACACAGGGGGCAGATACGAACAAACTGCCCCACGAGCCTGTGTGGTAGATCCTCATGAGTGTGGGACACAGACTGTGAGGTTGTACTTCAGATTCGAGTCTGTTCAGCTCTGAGCTGCGTGAAAAAAACAGCAGCCGTCGTGTTTCCTAGTCATATGACTGGAGTGTTTTTACAAAACAGCAATGACGACTCAGACTGAGCTCCACACACACACACACACACACACACACACACACACCATGAACCAGCAAATTCTAGAAAGACACACTCACACACAAAGTCTCCTCACACACCGGGCAGCGTTAGCTGCACTGTTAGCACGCTTAGCAAAGGCAGCAAGCGGAGGATGTTAATCTTCCACATGGCACGGTTTCTGTGTCATGTCTGATAAAACTGCACCTTTGAAGGACATCAGCATGGTGCTGCACAGCTCCAGTATTTAGTCGGTCAGGAGGAAAGCTCACAGGTATGCTAACAGAGTTGCGACACCAGTCTAGGCCCTAAATTATTATCTTTATTAACACATGAAGATCACACCAAGACTTTACTTTTAAACTCAAACATGTTATTTACCGGTTTATCTTTGTGTTAATATGCTAATTCCGCTGGCAGTTTTTCTTTTAGCCTCAGGCCGTCACTTCACAAAACTACACATATGAAACCACAAACATGGTCAACAAACTACTATAAAGGTTAACAAACTACAACTCACATATAAACCTACTAACATGACCAACAAACTACTATTAACAAACTACGGCTCACATTTAGACCCACAAACATGATTACAAACTACTGTAAAGGTTAACAAACCACAACTCACATATAAGCCCATGAACATAATCAACAAACTACTATAAAGTTTAACAAACTACAACTTACATATAAGCTTCCAAACATGGCCAACATACTACTATAAAGGATAAAAATAATACACGTCCATCGGCCCTCTTAAATTGAAGTAACCTGGACTGATTTATTCTAGCTACACAGTAAGGATATTACGGTGCCAGATAGAATTTTTTCACCCGTTTCAACCTCGCCAACCCGACCTCAAAATCCAAGATGGCTGCTATGCACAACAGCAGTAGTGACAGCTGCAAAAATATTGTTTACTAGCATTCACTAGCACGTCTTATTAATCTCACTAAATCAGTCATATACGGTAGAGTCCAGCTTCTATCTGAGGACATCTTGCTGCAGTGTTTATATACTCAAAATAGCACGGAATAGTAGGGTTGCTGACAATGATTAATGGATTTCCAACTTGTATTGGAACAAGACATGTCATGTTACGTGAATATAATTATTATTATTGTTGTTATTATTATTATTATTATTATTACTATTATCAATCTAATTGTCATTTTTGTTGTTATTATTAGTATTATTGTTGTTATTGATGTTATATTATTATCAATATTTTTATCAGATAAAATACATAAATTTGTCTTCTCCAACCTAGCACTAACATGTTAATTACAATGCTGATGCTGTCTGAAGCAGAACCACAACTCACAAATAAACATCTATTAGCCTTCTTGAAGCTTAGTAACCCTGGACTAAACTATGCCTGCTTTACAGCTCAGTATATAGCACCTAGGGGGCTGTGTTATATGGGAGGCGGGATTTTCAAAACTGGCAATCAATCAAGTTGGGATGCTGCTGGACCACAAGGATTCCAGAATGGTGCAGTTCTGTCCAATTCGGACCAATCAAGGCCCCGATTCAGGGCTTAAATACCAGCCTGGATACTAAAATTAGTCTTCAGCACCACTGTTCAAGTTCTGAATGCCCATTCCAAACGAAATTCTGACTGCTAAGACATGATACATTATAATAATCCAATATTATAAACAGAATTTATTATAGCCTGTGGTTTAAGCCAAACAAATAACTATTTTATTCATAAAAACAGACAAAATTCCTATGCTAGCGGGCTAGTTTTGTTAGAAGTCTCTCTCTCTGAAAATGTGTTGTATATACAGTTTTAACAATAATAAATATGAATAAATAAATGTATTTTCTTATTTCCAGTGTCCTCATCACAGTGTGATCCATATACTATTTTTCTAATTTATCATGTTGTTCGTGATTAATAAATTATTTCTGTTTACTATATACATCATACTGACATAATATTTGTGCTTGTTTTTTTATATTTGTATAAAAGTATTTTAAAAAAATTGTGGTCAGGGTGACTTCACGGCCTACAACTCGGCTAGATTGATACATTCAGTTGAGCTGGAAATGAAGACTTCTATAAATGTAGTTGAAAACTAACTGTCCAACTATAAAGTCCCGCATCTGAGCGATGCAAACAAGGCATGTCCACATCTTCGGCCACATCCAACATGCCAGATTTCCTGGAGTGACGATTTTGTCCATTAAATCACATATGAGCAGGACAATCAGTGGTTCAAGGCACTTTAAGAGGTCCCATAATAATCCAGCAGGCTGGGCTCCTTCATCTGAGTGGACAATGCATGCTCACCTGAGGACAGGTGAGGCTCTGGACAAAGGTGGATGGAGGGAGGGGAGGAGGAGGAAGGGTCCATCAAGTCTAAAAGTGAGGTGTGCTGGTGTGCAAAAGGCATGCAGCAAGGCAGACACACACACACACACGCACACACACACTATTATTCATTATGCTCTAAGCACTTTTTCATAAGGCAGCACATAATGACGCACAGCTCGTCTTACCTTAGCTTTATTGGACTCTGATGAGAGGATTAAAAAAACACCACCATGGGATGAAACTTTAAACGATGCTTTTTTTTTTTAAAGATTACGAAATAACACAAAGTGTGCCGGTCTCTTGAATGAATGTAAAGTTCCGTCCGGTCTCCCGCCGCCTCTTTCTCGGCTACCGGCCTTGGCCGCGGCCGCGAGGGGAGAGAAGAGGAGAGAGGAGAAAGAAAAGATCACTCCATCACCAATTTTTTAATCAGTTTCAGACAGACTCCAGACTCCAGACTCTTACGTGCACTGTCTGTCTGTGCGCGGTCACGACAGCGCGGCGCGCCTGATGATCGACAGCTCTGCCTTCCAATGGAGCGCCGCGGAAAGGCGAGAGTGACCAATAGAAGTGCAGGAGGGGCGGGGTTAAACAAAGTCGACGCCCAGCCCTCTGAATGACTCCTGACGCACAAAGAAAAATAATAATGAAAGAAAAACAGAAACGCGTGTTTTTTAAACAGACTCGGGCCAAAGGATGCTGAGCTGATAGACTGACGGATGCCTTTTCGGACCCCCAGAGCTGATGGAAACCTAAAAATGGGCCAAATAGACAAGAAAAAAGGCAAAATGGTCGTCGGCCAGTACATCCTGATGTAAACACGCCGCCTCTGTGCTGCTGGCTGGGAATGTCTCACTGTCAAACACAGGCCACACTGAACAGGGGGGAATTGGAGTCTTTTTTTTACTTAAGAGGCCATACAGGGACAATGATGTGGTCATAAACCTGGGTTAAAAGGGATTTGGGCAAATTTAGGCCCATTTGGCAGAAATGTAAATTGAATTCTGACCTCATTTAACCTCAGAGTGACCCTCACACTACATGGATGGATTCAGTTACATACAAAGATGACAAAACTGTGGTTCATCTACTTTTTCTGTTACAACCCATTTAAAGATGCTACAGAACTTGTGAAAACATAAATTTTTTCCCCACCTGTATTTATCCAGGTGACATTTATTGATCCGGCTCAGCTGTATTTATGTTTTACCTGTATTTGTCCAGCTCACCTGTATTTATTAAGCTCACATTTATATATCCATCTGTCCTGTATTTATCCAGCACCCCTGTATATTCAGCTCTTCTGTATTTATCCAGCTCACCTTTATTTTTTCAGCTTACCTGTATTTATCTGATTCATGTGTATTTATCCAGCTCACTTTTATTTATCCAGTTCACTTGTATTTATTAAGCTTATCTATATCTGTCTCTCCTGAATTTATTCAGCTTACCTGTATTTATCCAGCTCACTTGTATTTACATGTCTGACCTGTATTTATCTGGCTCGTCTTTATTTATTCAGCTCACCTGTGTTAATTTGGCTCATTTGTATTTATCCAGTTCAAATGTTTCAGCTATTTCTAAAGCGACCTTGAGTCTAAATCAACCCTGTATTTATCCTTTTGACCTGTATTCATCCAGCACCTGTTTATCCAGCTAACCTGTATTCATCCAGCACCCCTCTTTATCCAGCTCACATGTATATACCCATCTCTCCTATATTTATCAGTCTCATTCTTGTTTGTCCAGCTCACATGTACATATCCAGCTGACCTGTATTTATCTAGCTGACATGTTTTTATACAGCGGACCTGTATTTATTCAGCTCATTTGTGTTTATCCAGCTCACCTGTATTTAGGAAGCTCACTTTTATGTATCTAGTTTACATGTATTTATCCAGGTCACCTGTATTTATTCAGCTAATTGGAATTTATGAAGGTCACCTGTATTTTATGCAGCTCACCTGTAATTATCCAGCTCAGTTTTTATATGGTTCACCTGTGTTGATCCAGTTTTCCTCTTTTTATCCAGGACAGCTGTACTTATCGGTCTCATCTGTATTTATCCAGCTCACTTGTATTTCTATGACTCACCTGTATTCATCCAGCTCACCTGTTTTTATCCAGCCTATCTTTATTTTTCCTGCTTTCCTGTATTTATCCTGTACTCCTCATACAGCACAAGCTGCTTCTCCAGACTCTTCTGTTCTTCAGGGCTTCACTCCTGCCTTTTATACACAGTCGTCTCCATGGTGATACTCTTCCATTCTCTTTCACTGTCCGGTGTCTACCAGAGGAGGACGGATTCTCCTTTTGGTTTCTGCCGAGGTTCCTTCAGGTTTAGGAAGTTTTTCCACACCTCCGTCACCCTTGGCTTGTTCACTAGGGGCTTGGACCCGTTTTCTGTAATGCTGGTTTTTGATGACATCAATTGTAAAAATTGCCAAATGAATAAAGAAAAACAATGATAAATAAACAAGCAAACATTTCTGCATGCTAAAATACACAAGTATCTCTTTGATTAGATGTAAGCCTGAATTATGCTACTAAAAATTCCGACCTGTGCCAAGCAGCGTGTTAACCCCAACTGTGGACAAATTCCGAATGAATATGACACTTATTAAACTTGGGTAGATCATAGATTGGTGATTTATGCTCAGGATGATGGGGACACGTCCACGCTGTAGTGGACAGTGAGAAATCAAAAATTATCCCAACTCATCAGGTATAACTTAAAGAGCAGTTCCAACCATCTTTCAAATTCCCCCCATAATTCAATATTTGCAAACAAAGTGGGTTCGGTATAGAGACTAAAATTTCTTTACGGGAAACCATTATCCAGAATCTTTCTCTCTGTGGTATCTGGATAGATGTAGTTGAGCAAGCTGTAGTTGGTGAGGCCTTCAGGAGCTGAACTGAAGTCCTACTATGCAGTATTAACCACCAACATCATCAAGAGGAGGAATCGGCTAATCATGTGTCAGGTGGTCTGATCAGTGGGTGTGTGTCAGATAGTCTAATCAGTGGGTGTGTGTCAAATGGTCTAATCGGTGTGTGTGTGTGTGTCAGATGGTGTAACTAGTGGGTGTGTGTCAAATGGTCTAATTAGTTTGTGTGTGTGTCAGATGGTCTAACCAGTGGGTTTGTGTCAGGTGGTGAACAGCAGCAGCTCTATACCAGGACTCTTTACTGAAGGAGTGGCTGTAGAAATGCTGCACACAAGATCACATATATGTTCATTTTTCTGTTACACACTCCACATACAACATGAAACCACTTTTACATACTTCAGAAGTTCTGGTTTTATGTAGAACCCACAAAAATGTTCAGGTGCAATCTAAGCTAATTTATTAGCTAAGCACTAATAAACAAGTAGAATCTTACAGGAGTGCTAACAGAAGTTACCATCATAGTAGAGGCACTGTTGGGGGTGGGTAATAATTATATTTACATTTCCTTGTTTAACTTTTGATTTACTGCATTACAAATTTGAACATCCATAGAAAATCTGTTGGGAACTATTCAAATAAAACAGCACCTCATCTCTGTGGTCTTAGTTACTAATATGGTAATAAAAATGTGGATATAAAGGACATTTTAAGACAGACAGGTTATTTTTGAGTTCCCAAAATCCTGTTCTGTTACACAATAGACCAGTGACCATGCAATCAGATCCTCACAGCAATGTTTCAGCCGTCCCAGAAGAGTAGAGACAGTTACTGCAGCAAAGGGGCCACAAACTCTCCCATTTATTTCCCGGATTTCAGAAGGAACCTTTTTTAGGGCTTCTGGTGTGTAATCATACCGCTGTATGCCAAAGTTTTAGCACTCCTGGTCAAATGACACATTTTGTTGAGAACTTCACAAACTTAAACATGAAATTTTTAATTTTTAATGCACACGTATCATTTCTTTGTGGTATTTAATGTACTGGAAAAAATAAAATAGGTCTCCGCTGGTCTCCAGTGGCAAAGTACCGCAGCTCCCTCACTGTGCCTTGAGGTTCTATAAAACACAGAGACAAAACTCAAAACACAAACACGCACACACACACACACACACACACACACACACATACACACACACACACACACACAGGAGCACAAGCAACCTTTTCACTTTAAGCAAGATATAAAAAAGCCAACAGAATATTTTCTTAACTTTCTTTCATACTTCATAATGAATACTTCATAGTAGATCCTGAATAATTTATAGTAAATACTGAATACATTCTAGAAGATATTGAAAACATAGATCTTGAACAATTCATAGTAGATACTGAATAATTCAAAGTAGATCCTGAATACCTCATAATATATCCTGAATACTGTATAGTAGGTACTAAGTCATTCATAGTAGATCCTGAATAATTTATGATGGGTACTGAATATTCATAGTAGAGATTGAATAATTCATAGCAGATACTGAAAAAATTCATAGAAGACACTGAATAATTCATAGTGGATACTAAATAATTCACAGTATACACTGATTTCTAAGTTTTAAGATTTAACAACTGAATAATATACCTGTGTACACAATGAAATATTAGTTGTATTACATTATTGGGTATGTGCATGCACTGATACTGATGAATATGATACTTACTATCAATTAATTACTGAAAGATTTTACTGCAGTTAAAGGACTGTATGAATATAGTCAGATGTCTCTACTTCTTTAATCACCTTCCACTTTTAAAATACTTGTTAAAAGTGTTATTTTAAAATACCTTCATGCCAGCAATAGCACTCAGGTCTTTAATGTGGGGTTATGAGCTTTTTCTCTGAACACTGCAGGAATAAAAATGTCAACTCATTTTTATGTTTGCATTTATTTTTCATATTTTTAAGATTAACTAATCTTGGAAATTTGGAAACTTTCTCCTGCAGTAAAAGCAGAAGAGTTTATTCCATCAGTCTCAAATTCAGAAAAATCAAAGATAAACAAAAACTTAAAAGTTGTGAAATCATAAAAATAGAAGAAAAATTCAAGTTTGCCAAAATTGGGAGTATGATTTAGAATTTCATAGTACTGCTACTTCTTAAAGTAAACTTCTCCTCACCTGTTGGTTTGGTAGGTGTTTCCCAGTTAGTTCCTTGAAGGATGTTTCCAAATCTCAGAAATCCTTTGGGTTTTTATGTGCTGTGGAAATCTTTTGTGATATGGTGGAGAGAAATTTCATTCTCGTTTGATTTCTAGCCGTTATGTTTCCCAGACTCTGCTCCGCCTGCTGCAGTGGATGGCGGTCAGCAGATCCTCCGCTCAGCCTTTCATCCTTTAGTGCCCCGTCAGTCCGAGCAAAAAGCTCCGGGGTCTTCTTTCAGTCTTTAAATGAAAGCTACAGCCGATTACCTTCACTGACCCTTCAGACACCTGTTCCAGAACCACATACACACTAACACACACACACACACACACACACACACACACACACACACAGAGAACACACTAACATACACACAAACAAACACACAAACACAAACACACACACACACACACACACACACACACACACACACACACACAGAACAAACTAACACACACACACAACAACGCATGTACACACACACACACTCTCATACAGAGAACACATGAACACACACATACATACATAAACAAACATAAACATGCACAAACAATCAACACAAACCAAAACTCAGCAAAACAAAAAAACACACTAAAACACACACTAACACACAAATAACATACACACCCACAGAAAAGTCATTAAAATTGTACTATTATTATAATGTTTGCACAGTCATAAAGGAGTGGTTCAGGATACATTTCATTGCGTGTTGTATAAAGAATCTTGAATCTTGAATGCACACAAAAACATCAACACATACAAACACACCAAAACGTAGCAACACACAAAAACACACAAAAATGCAAACAAAACACACAAATACACATCAACACGCACTAACACACAGAAACATACACCAACACGCACACGCACCGACATACAGGAACACACGCAAGCATGCATCAGCATGCACTAACACACAGAAACACGCATTTACATATACAAACACACCAAAACTCAGACTAACAAATAAACACCAACACATAACAACACACATGAACACACTAACACACACACCAATACACACTAATACACATAAAACCACACAAACACACTGAAACACACACCAACACACTAACACACACAAAAAAACACACGAACACTGTATTGACCTGGCAGAACTTCACCACACTACTGTTCAAAGTTGCTGCAACTTGCTAATCATTCGCTTTATGAACCACAAAACCTGCAAAGTTGTTTAGGAATAACAAAATTAAGTACACTGTAATAAATGGAACATTTAATTTTAAAAACATCTGTAATTTTGATTTCTTATACAGAAAAATGGAATAAGAAGTTTTTAATGTATATAATAATTAGTTGTTAATGTGTTATTGAAGTTCAGTGAATTTTAAGACTATTGTTACTTGTGTTTACATCTAATAAAGTCAATTAAATAAATAATGTGATTTTTACTTTGGTGTTTTCTTAAAGGAATAGTTTTAGAGTAGACCTTTAAAACACTTTATTGCATTTTGTTTCGTTCTCACGATTCTTAAACACACAAGGAAATATTAAAGAATCGTGTTTAAATAATTTCTCTGAATAACATTTATATGTCGAGAAACTCCATTTGGATAGAAACTCTTTCTCCTTTGTCAGATATTCATCTGATAATGTCATTCATGAAATAAAAAATGCATGTACTTGTATTAAACAGGAACAATAGAGTATCATATCACTACATGTCAAATTCATTTTGTTCAATAAAGATATTCTAAATGAAAATATTATTTAGCATTTTTGAAGCAGTTTCCTCAGAAATGTTAGTAACTCTAAATGCACAAAACTGGATGAAATAGGTTTTACAAGTATTTTTTTTTTTTTTTTTTTTGGAATTTGTATTATATTGTAAACAAACAGGTGGTCATTAAAGAGAAATCGATGAGTTGTAAGAATGTATTTTGACAAATATAAAGTAAATTAACAATAAACTCTGCATGTAGAGCTTTGTTTTTAATCAGTTCTGTTGATTTTGTCAATGTAACAGTTCATTGTTTTTTTTTTTTATAATTTCATATTTTTCCTACCAACAGGATAGACATTCATTTTTATCATTTTATCATTCTTCACAGGAGAGAGTGGAATATGGTTAAAATATCTTTGGTGAGTAATTTTTAATATTTAAAAAATATATAGTGTCATCGTTGTTTTTAAAATAGTTATTATAGTACAGAAATGAACAAAAAATACAGTTGTGCTCATAAGTTTACATACCCCAGCAGAATGATTTCTTAACCATTTTTCAGAGAATATGAAAAACTTTTCTGTCACTCCTGGTAAGTAGGTGCCTGAAGCCATTTATTGTCAAACAACTGTGTTTACTCTTTTTAAATCATAATCACAACACAAACGATGACCCTGATCAAAAGTTTACATACGCTGGTGATCTGGCCTGATAACATGCACACAACTTGACACAAACGGGTTTGAATGGCCATTAAAGGTAACTGTGATCTGTTTGCTTGTAATTAGTGGGTGTGTATAAAAGGTCAATGAGTTTCTGGACTCCAGTGCTGCACTGATGTGTTTTGGATTCTAAGTCATGGGGAAAGCAAAAGAATTGTCAAAGGATCTGCGGAAACAGATAGTTGAACTATATAAAACAGGAAAGGGATGTAAGAAAATATCAAAGGAATTGAGAATGCCAATAAGCAGTGTTCAAACTCTAATTAAGAAGTAGAAAATTAGGGGTTCTAATGCAACCATAAGAGGTCACAAGCCAGTGATTCCTTGTGCCGGTCCCAAGTCCGGATAAATGCAGAGGGTTGT
>JBBIGA010127762.1:0-23488 GCA_037576975.1 Alestes dentex | reverse complement strand
GATATCACATTATGTGGGATGCGGTAGAAATGAGACAGCAATGTGAAGTGAACTATATATATGGGGAAAGAATACAAATATTTCATATACATAACATTGTGAGCATTTATCAGTCAAAGACCCAGCAGCAAGTCATTAATGCACCACTGGCAAGCAAAATGGAAAAATACCATTTTCATATTGTCTCCCTTACTGAGTAAGTTTAAAGTGACCAATTTCACTTCTGTGCCTATAGTCATGTGTAGGTGCCTGTGGCTTTCAAGAAAGGGCACTGGACAGCAGGAGAGCTGGGAAGCGAGATTGAGCGAAGGAGAAAGGGGTGGCTGCCATCTCTCTTGGCAGAAAGACAAGCTGATATTTCAAAGGAATGCTGCAGTGTTTCATTACACTGTCACAGAGCATATTACCCCAGCAGGAGTCAACAGAAGATGATTAAAGAACACGCTGAAACAAGAAACAATGCATCAAGATGGCAAATGCAATGAAGTAAATGTGCGAAAGGCATTCAAATATACCCCCCCAGAAAACAATGTCCCCCAGCAACCCCTCACTCCAATATTTAACCAGATAAGTGTGAAAGCTATTTTGGAAAGTCTTCAGAGATTCAGCTTTGAACTTTGCTGAAAACATTTTGTTGTAGATTGTCTACAGGCCTTGGGAGCTGACCTTTATTCAGCTTTATCCTAAAAGATTAATTAAAAAAAACTGACCACAATATAAAAACTGATCACAAATTTTGTCTGACAAATATACAGCTTATGAACTATTGAAAATATTGTTTTTAAACTTGCTTTGGAAGCCAACACGCAAATGAGCATAATGTAACTTATATTCACCCGGTAACTCACTGTCCTATGGGACCTTAGTACTTACGTCGAACAAACATGAAAAGCCTTATTGTCTCCTGAATACTTCTTTATAGACTGGGTAGGGCAAATACAGATCTATCAGGTACACAAAAGTGAATTACAGCAGAGTCTGATTGCTGCCACTGGACAATGCAGTTCATTCACTGTGATGTTTTATGTTAAGATTTGTTCTCCAATTCTTTTCATGTGTCCAGATCCAAGTTATTGCAAGGGTGTGCACTTATTAGCAGTTACTTTAGCAAACATGACTGAAGCTGAAACATGCACTGCCTTTGTTCACATGCATGGCTTCATTTTGTGCTGATACCAGAAACCCATTCCAATACAGTTTTTAAAAAGCTCTTGTCCATTTGGTCTTGTCATTTCCCCTTAGGGGAATACCAGACATCATCTTAAAGGCCATTCCATTGCTTTATTAGCTCATGGGGCGAGGGATCTAGAGAACAGCAGTGTCGACTTCAGCAGCAGAAATAGAAATCATTGGGAACTGATGCCTTTCCCATATCAGAAAAAAAAGGTAGGCAAAGCTGTTTATGAATCGTCCAAAAATATTTTTACCCAATAATGTACAACTATACTATTCTATTTGAGTTTTGGTTGCAAACTTTGGAAACACTTTGCTTTAACCCTGCAACATAACACTGACATAACTGTGACATGAACACGTCATGGCGGATGTCATACGCAGTCATAAATAACAGTGACATTATATTATCATTGTCATAACAGATACTATAATAACTGATGACACACTAACACTTGCCATGACAATTATCTGTGATGGTAACATAACACTACGTTAATGAACATAACATACCAACTCATAACATGACCACTTCTCTCTGTGTCACACAACCACACACAATAATGTGTGCAATAACCTGCTGCTACTCAGATATGCAACTTTGTATTGGGTGCTAAATCAATTTAATTATGTGCAATCTCTTATTAAGTGCAACAGTCTTAACATGTGCATTATCATGTGCAATATCTTATTATGTCCAATAGTATTACCATGTGCAATATCACTACTTATGTCAATATTAATTATATACTACTGATCTCTACTTGTATACATGGTATGTCAAGCTATAAATTACTTAGCAGTCATTTATTTATCTATAGTGTTTATATCCACCTGTCATACTGACCCCAGTATTTTGTGTATATAGCACTGTGTATTTAATAAAGAGTGTTTCCGTAGATTTTTTATTTAACTTTTAGTTTTTTATTTATATTATCTTGTCACTGTATGCCTGTGCAGCTGTAACATAAGCAATTCTCTCTGGGATCAATGAAGTTTTCAGATTCTGATAACAGCATATGACCCAAATTAAAATATAACAAAGAAATGATGGAACACAGGTGAGAAGAAAACAACAACTGCAAAGACCAGAAGTAAATACACAGAGGATATACGTCACACTACACTGTCTAAGTAGTCCATTGGGTGAAGAATTCCATGTAAAGTGCAGCAAATTAGAACTTAATGTGGAAACTGGAACTGAAAGTTTATTCATCACAGAAATACGTGCCCTGAAATCGCTTAGTGCAGCAAATCCCAAAAATGAAAGTGATTTCACTCTCAAAACCCACAGACGACTGGGCCATTAAAGTAAAAGGGGCATTTTGGCTGACGCTCTTATCCAGAGCGACTTACAATCATTAGTTACAGGGACAGTGCCCCTGGAGACACTGAGGGTTAAGTGTCTTGCTCAAGGACACACTGGTAGAAAATGGGGGTTTGAACCTGTGACTTTGTGGTAATCAGATTCACAGACAAGTGTTTTACCCTCTAAGCTACTAACACCCGGATAAATCCATTAAACCAATGCTTGCAACCGGACAAAGGAACTGCAAGCTTGTAAAGCAATCATGCTTTATAAGTTCAAGTATATTATGTTTACATTTCTTAAAAACGTTCACTGATGGTAAGTCCACTGCATGCGAATATTTCCCCCCCATTCCAGGTCTTAAAACAGTCCTGTTGGGACAGATGAATTCCTCAAGGTCACCTTGCTGCAGCAAATGAGGCCTCTGACTAGTTGTGATTGCTTGTCTGTCAGAGGAGAGTCCACCTTATTCTTTGCAAACTCACAGACAACTCTTACCTCAAATAAGCTCCTCCATCGAGCGATGTTAGCTACCTAATTAATAATTAATTTATATTCTATAAATTTCTTAAAGGCAACATGTAATAGGGCATGATTTTGAGTTTGCATTTCCAAGGTACGTCTGATTCATTCGAATGACTAAATAAAGACATTCAGTGCTTTTCTTTAAGGCTGATCATTTGTGAAGAAAGAATACCTCATGTGTTATGGTATAACTTCATTTCTCAGTCATGGTCTACATGTGGGGTATTTATCCACTGGGCAGGATTTTTCAAACAAACACGAATTCAGTGATCTGTTGTGGACCAAAGGAGGAGTGGTTCCCTTTTTGACTCTTGGCTCCTCTTAGCATTTCTTCCTTTTGCACTGAAGGACTTTTTCCTTTCTACTGTCACACCTGGCTTGCTCACCGCCTTGGACATGAATTTCTAGAAAGCTGCTTTGTGACAGCACCTGTTGTAACTATAGCAATAAATGTGAAGTGACCTGAACATCTTCTATTGCTGTCCAACTCAACAGACCTCTA
Organism: Alestes dentex; assembly: GCA_037576975.1. NCBI lineage: Eukaryota > Metazoa > Chordata > Actinopteri > Characiformes > Alestidae > Alestes > Alestes dentex. Next base: position 19,979 of record JBBIGA010127762.1, on the reverse strand, counting down.
ATTAAGAGACTCACATTACCAGCGATTTCAGAAACATGAAGCCAAAAATTAAACTGCTTCAGTGACTACTTCACTGAGCTGTGAGGTTTTAAGTGGTGTTGCTAATGAAGAGGTTATGATAGGGATTACAGAATTAGCAATGTCTTGCAAGTGTAGAGTGTAAACTGAATAAGAGCATCCACGACTCATTCATTCCGAAGCGCTGCTGGATGCCAGCTTGACTAATCAGACAGGGAAGATCTACAATAGCTCAGGCACTTCTGGCTTCCTCATACACTCATAAACAGGGCTGCACAGAAGCAGAGTTCTTCACAGAGAGAAGGCCCCTTGAATCCATGTGCTTGAATGATATTGGTATTACAATTTATTTGTGCTGGACCTTAATCAGTGCATTCTCCACCAAGGCCAATCCTCCGTAACACTTGTGAGAATATAGGTCTTATGTAAGTACATGAAGAACAGCTCACGTTCCAGCACTGTTCTTATGTAAGGACACGGACAAATGCTCATATTCCTGCAAAGGTATGAGCATATCAGCGTGACTCAGAACTGAAACAGTTGGTGGAGATGGACATCCATCCATCCACTGACTGTCAGCATACCGTGATCCATTAATAAAAGCATGCAAAAGATGTCTATACATATATGTAGGTATATGTATATACAGTAACAGGATATGTTTTCTTTCTTCTCTCTTGCTATCTTGATACCAGAATCTTAGTGTGTACTTAACATGACAGCAGTTTAGCTCCCAGAGTGTAAGAGATCACTGTAAAACAGCACTGCAGGAATATTATAGAGAGATTATAGACTACTACGGACTACTATGGACAGCTAGATTATTATAGGAAAGTATTGCATAGCACTTATCTAAGAATTGTCACTAATCACTGCTTTTTCTTTGTAAGGGATTTGACATCATTTTCATTAAAACTTGTTTCTTTCTGAGCTGCACAGCACAGGAGCAGATAGAGAGAGGGACTGGTAGAGACCCTGATAAGCAACCTTTTTCAGCACACGCGCATCCTACCCCAGAACACAGATTCCATTCAGCAGTGCTGGTTTTGTTGTCTGGTCCTTCTAATCAGGAGGAAAGTGTCCGCGGGCTCTTCGCACCGATGAATCGCATAATAATCAACAGGCAATGTTTCAGCTTTTAGTAAAAAAAAATAAATAAAAGAGAGAAACACCTCGGTGCTCTTACCCATGGCACGAGATCTTTTCCAGACCTGCTTCTAGCCCAGTCTCTGGTCTTCAGTCCTGAACATCTCCTCGAGAAGGACGGGAAGTGAACTCCAGGAAAAAAAGCGAAATGAGAAGGACGGGGTCTGCAGAAAAGGAGGGGGGTGGTTGGTGGTGGTGGAGATGTGAAGTGACAGAAGGCTGGAGAGGAATGAAAAGAAACGATTTATGTCACAACGACGTCGAAAAACGACCAAGAAGACGAGACATTCGAGTCAAGTTTTCTCGGGTGCAGGAGGTGAGAGCAAGTATCCATAACGGAGAGAGAAGGATCCTGAACCGAGTCTGTGCAGCCGCACGGAGAGGAGGAGAGCTGTAGGCGGCGGGGGTGGGGGCGGGGGGCTCTCGTGGTGGGGGGGCCGCGCGCTCTGAGAAGAGTATCTGCGTTTCTGATAAACGCCAGCAATCAGAAAGTGCGTTTCAGTTCATGCCCCTCCCGCCGCCGTGCTCGCCAAACCGTCCACATTTAGCTAAATTCACCCAATCCTGCCCCCCCCTAAGTAATCTTCATGGCTGGGGGGGCATCCTGGAGCCCCTCATTAAGCCAGGGACAAAGCAGCACAGGAACATCGCCAAAATAGTGCAAGCACAAATGTAAACGTTTCTGATCCCTCTCAGACACACCTAAGCCAGTTAATAAAGGAGCTGCTGGCTGGGGATGAACTTCCAGCTGGGCTTTAGTTAATATCATGAAGAGCCAATTTTTCCTTGCTTTTTTAATTAGGAGATTTTAGTGAAGCAATTACATTGTTAAAGTATTCAAAACAATCCCTAGTCTTTTATAGAAAGATGTAGGAAGCAAACATTCTGAACGCTTAATTTTGTCTGATGTGCAATAACATTAAAACTACCTGTCTGCTGTTGTGTAAGCCCCCCACCCCCCGTCATGACAAAACAGACCCCTCCAGGCATGGATTTCACAAGACCTCTGAAAGTGTGCTGTGGTAGGTGGCACCATGTTAGCAGCACATACTTTCAGTCCAGTAAAGGACTATTCAGTTCAGCACTTGCTCAGTGAGAGTGAGATTTGAAGGCCAAGCCAGTGCCTTGAACTCTTTGTCAAGTATTTCTAAACAGTTTTTGCCGAGTGGCAGGGCACATTATTCTGCTGAAAGAGGCCACTGCCAGTAGGGAGTACCATTGCGATGCAGGGGTGCACTTGGCCATCAACAATGTTCAGGTAGGTGGTTTGTGTCAAAGAAACATCCACATAAATGCCAGCAGAATGTTGCCCAGAACACCGCGCTCTTTCTGCCAGCTCACTTTCTTCCCCTAATGCATCCTGGTAGCTTCTTTTCCTCAGGTAAGTGACGCATACATACCCGGTCATCCACATACTGTGAGATAAAATGTGATTCATCAGATCAGGCCATCTCCTTTCATCGCTCCATGGCCCAGTTCTAAAGTGCTTTCGGTGGAGAACAGGGACCAGCATGAGTACATAGAGTGTCCTACTGCCCACTCCAGCCCAATATACGTTGAGCTGCAGTTACAGTACATTACATTACATTAATTTGGCAGATGCTTTTATACAAAGTGACTCACAATTTGAGGAAACACGCAAGTTTCAGGACTGCGTGAGGACCCGAGGAGAGTTCTAAGTGTTAAATTTTTTATGAAGGGAGTAGTGCGAGAAGATGTAAGATTAATCAGAAGAGCAGGTGTGATTTACAATAGCTAGTGCATCAGGAGAGGAGGTGCTCTCTGAATTGATGAGTCTTCGGGAGGTTTTTGAAGATAGAAAGGGATGCACTGTTGAAACAAGTACTGGGTGTTCTGACACCTTTCTTTCGACCATAGCTGAAATGAACTTTTTTTTTTGTGCTGCAGTAGCTTTTCTGAGGTTTTAGAGGTTTTGCTCTGTCACCAGTTTCCTGGTTGTCCTTCCTTGGACCAGTTTTGATAAGTACAGACCACTGAATACAGGGAACACCCCTCAAGACCCACTGTTTTGAAAATGCTCTGTTCCACTTGTCTATCCATAATTATTTGTCACTCAGATCCTTTCACTTGCCCATTTTCCTGCTTCTAGCTGACTGTTCACTTGCTGCCTAAAATATCCCACCCCTTGACAGGTGTAATTGTAATGAGATAATTAATGTTATTTCCCTCACCTGTCAGTGGGTTTAATGTTGTGTATTCAGCCTATTGCAGTTTAGTGCCACCCATTCTCATTGAAGATATTAGGAATGTTTCAGCGGGGACTGCTTTTTGAATGAAAATACAGGGTAGCCAATTAGTACAGCGCTTATTTACATCCATCAACCTTAAATGTGCAGTAACAAAAGCTAACTCATCAATTCTTAGGCATAAAAAAAAAAAAACAGCAATGCAAAATAATTAGTATTTTAGCAGTCTTTGGTCCATAGAGTCACACAAGCATCATTTTGGGGCAGCTGGTGGCCTGGCAGTTAGGGAGTTACCCCTGTGACTGGAAGGTTGTGGGTTTCAGTCCCAGGACTGTCAGTGGCACCACTGAGATACCTTTGAGCAAAGTACCCACACACTGGGGTGCTCACTGCTTCACTCAGGTGAGTGGGTTAAGTGCAGAGGACAAATTTCACACGGTTCACATTGTGTGCTGTGCTGTGGTGTGTTCATGCATGAAAAATGTCTTTTTTCATTTCACTTGTGGAGCCCTGAAGAAGAGACAGAATGTGCACTACACAGAAGTCCTTGAGGAACAAACTGAAAGCCTGTGGTGAACTGTTGATTCTTGATTCACAAATGCAGCCATGGAAAAAAATAAGACCACTTTTCCATTTTTTCTGTTCACTGTTTGTACAATTTACAGCAGTGTGTGTGTGTGTGTGTGTGTGAAATGCACAGGTTGCTATTCTTTTATAAACCTTTGCAGTGTGAGCTGTGTAAAAAATAAGAAATGCCTCCATATGTGCTGTGAGTGCAGTAGTGTTTGTAGAGCAGCTTTTCTATGTGCTGTATTCCAGCAGCTTCACTCCTGATTCAGTTTCTGATGGATGAAACAGAGTCACATATGCACAATACTATTTTAATTGTTGCAATTGTAAAATAGTGTAAGAGTGTTATGTAGTTTAATACTTTCAAGGTATAATACATTATTTATATGTATTATTTTTACATTTTCTGGAACCATTTTTTGTTTGGAATGTTGAATCAAGTGTGGTCAATAGTGCATAAAACAATGGTGACATGCACATTTTACACAGACAGACTCCCACAAATTACAACAACAAAAACCAGTGTCTTGTTTTTTTTCCATAGCTGTATATCAATGGTTGCTATGGACAAGCTTTATAACAGGGGTCCACAGTCCTATATCTTCCACCCTGGTGTTGAGTTCAGATTCAACACAACTGACTCTAATATTCAGATATTACTCAGGGCCTTCATTACACTGGATCAGGTGTATTAGGACTGGTTCTGAACTCTGCAGGGTAATACATCAACACAACCAGGACTGGGCGACCCTGCTTCATCTAAAAAATGGATTCACATATTTGGTTTACTTTGATCAATATAGATTATTTGTATTAATACATATTCAATATTTATTTTAAAGCACTGGAAATGATTTACAGGGTGTAATGAAGCCTTGATAAATATTTTGAATGTGTAACATTTAAGCCACACTTGGAATAAATTAATGTTGTTGGCAGACAGTAGGCAATGCTCTTGCAGTCTCTAATTAATGACATATTTAATTATGTTGTAATACTCTTATCATCAGCCAAAATCTGCATCTGTTCTTGCCGCTCAGACTAATCAGTGATAAGCAGTCCCTTTGGCTTTAAGCTGTCTCAGCTCTGATGTACATGTACTGTATATGCTTTAGATTAACTGCTAAAGGTCAGATTTCCATTCGTTAACCCCTCATGCTCCAGGCTTATTGTTCAGTTATTCATCAAAAATGTTCATAACTCCTATTAATTATTCAGTAACTCCTATAAACCTATAGTGTATTGGTAAATTGCCCCCTCAGGATTTCCTCCGTTTTTCTATTCTTGTACATGAAATGGTTTTGGATCCTCGTACCCAACAGTTTTTTAAACGATCCGTTAATGTATTCATGTGAAGGGAAAAAAGTTTTGCCACGCCTGTACAACCCCATGTAAAACAGTAATTGTGCTATGGGCTTCATAACTGCATGTGACGCCTTTAGCAACAACAGTTTGGCTAAAACCCATTGCAAACAAGTAACTCTATGAACTGGAGATCAGTCTTTCACACCATTGTGGAGGGATTCTGGAATTCTCTGCAGAATTGCTTTTTTTCCAGTCACACTTGAAGACATTTTGAGCATAAACTACCTGTTTAAGATTCCTACCTCAATGGGGTTTCAATCAGGACTTTTCAGGACAAATCTTCCATTTTGTTTCTTGTGAACCATTCAGAGGTGCTTTGGGTCTTTAATGCTTTGGATCTCTGTCTTGTTGCACAATCCAGATACTCCTGAGCTTCAGATTACAGACTAGCAGGATTTTATGGTAGAGAGCAGAACAGTTTTATGTTTTATATACTGAATTATGACATGTCACCCTGGCCTTGAAGCAGAGAAGCATCCCCACACCATCACACTATCACCTCCAGGTTTGACTGCTGGTATAATGGTTGTCAAGAACTTTTAGCTTTCCTCACATTGCTGGAATGTAATCAGAGTTATTTAAAAGACATACTCAGGCCTGTCTAGTCTAGTCTAACTAAATTTGGTGATCCAATTGGTTGATTAAGTGAGTAAGGAGCAATGACCTTTTCACATTGTTTGATCATTTTTCCGTCATTGAATGAAATTACCATTTAAAATTTTTTTTTTGTTATTTTTGTTTATTCATTTCGTCTTTATTCTTCATGAAATTTAGCTTGTAGATCTGAAACAACCGAGTGTGACAAATATGCAAAAATCAGCAGAAGGAATGTCCCTAATAAATATTCAGTATGGATCACATAAACATCAGCATATGGGCAGAGAAAGATGTCCGCTGTCTGATCTCCATTATGCACTCGGGAAATTTGTGGCCGTTTATTTTTCTGCAGTCACACTAGACATTTGCAGAGTGTGTCATCTTGTGAAATTGCCATGACCAAGGCTAGACTGGTAGACTGGTGACAAATATAAATCTCCATTTTGTTGCATATAGCAAGACTGCTAATTTACCAACTGTAAGAAGCAAAAGCATGAGGTATGTGCTGCACACTGAGTTGTGGCTAAAGGTGTATAACTGGCATGTTGGCAGCAGTGGGGGGGGACATAGAGTGCACGCAGCTGCACTTAACTAAAGAGCCAACATAGCAGTTAGCAAACTTGCTCACCATTATCCCAGAAGTAATGATGAATAATGAATATTAACTGTGTATCATGTAGCATCACTTTTATGTGTTTATTTATAGCCAGTGAGGTTAAAAGGGTCACGTTCTTCAGCGCTGCTATAAGTAAAATTCACGCAAAGCAAAGTTTCACATGTGAGGTTTGTTTACCCAGGAAGTCTGATACCACACCTCATAGCAAATTCATTGAAATAGATGTTATTTTCCTTGTGAAATATGACTGAAAATATACATACATAATGTGTATGGGCCTTAAAATTCAAAGATGTCATCTACTGTGTATTTTCAGCTATCCCAAAATCTTCCATTAGTTTCTGTCTGGTATTCCTTCAGTAATTAACATGGTTTCCATGAATAAATAATATTCATCTGAACAATCTTAGTAGAGTGTTCCATGGTACCTAATTATTAAACATTTGATTGGTAAAAATGAACAATGTACAAGTGAACAAATAAACTGTGAATTTAGCAGTATCAGCAAATTTTGACTAGCTAGTAATGGCATTGCAACAGGTAGCACAAAATGCTATTAATCACAGTGGAACAAGCAAAACATATAACTACAGATTTTAATTTGTTGCCAAAGTGAGGTATGCAGCCTTATACTTTGTATCAACAATGTTTTGCCAGATTGTGGTGATTTACATTTAGCAACACAACAAAATTTATAAATGGGATCTATCTAGATTTTTAGATGGGGTCTGCTGTTACTGAAACAACCCTCTGTTGCTCAGGATATTCAGCTATCCATCACATTTGCAGTGAATTGTGCTTTACCCAGCTCTTCACAAAGTTTTGCCTTTGTTTCTTCATCTATCTTTCGCACCATAGACCATCACAGCTGTAATGTTATTGATGCTGCTGTTGCTATTTATGCCCTGTATTTTCAAGGCTTCAAACTTGCATCAAACTTAATGTCAACCTCAAATCTAAACTGACCTTTCACATCCTTTCAGCTCATGTACTTGATTAGTACAATACATCGTGTGCTTTTGTTCAAAAGACACATTCACATTTCATCTTTCAATGAACTGCAAGTCTGAATGGCATTTAGCTGACGCTCTTATCCAGAGCGACGTACATCAGTGCTCAAGTAGTCCACGTCTGTATCTTAGACCTGTAAAGCTAAACTTAAGTCAACATCCACCATTCAACCAAGATACTGCACGCTCGGTACACCTAAACAACACCTGTCAAATGATACCCAAACAACACCTGTCAAAGAAAGTCAGGAAAGTCAGAAGGTGAGACAAAGTTAGGAAGGGATGGGGTAAGGGTGTTTATTTATTTATTTATTTATTTATTTTTATTATTTTTTTTAGTAGTATTTCTGTAGGACAGACAAACACAACCGTGGAGTGACTCAAAACCAAGCCGAATGTTCTGCAGTTACAAAGTTCACGTGCACAGGATTTGATCATGTAACCAGCACAGTTGTTATAGTCTGACTATAGTTTTAATCAATATGGCAGCTTTAGTAAATTGTCTCTAGATTAATGTCAGCTGGACATCATGTAGAGTACTCAAATCATGCAGAGTAGAGTTTTTTTCTGCAGTACCACGCATGTGATGACAGCTTTTTGACGCAAAATAAACCTGAATAGCAAAAGATGAAACGGCTGAAGTTTTGCAGAGAGGCAGAGATGTGATTTCATCAGGAATAGTGATTTACTGTAGAACTGAAAACAACGGACAAGTCTTGGTTCAGTCCAATATCTTAGATTCACTAAGGGTCCTGTGGATGGGATACTGTGTGCATAGCAAAAAATGGTTGTTGGCACAGTCAATATTCTTATCCTCAGTCCTACTGAAAAACCTTGACAATTGCAGCCAGCAAACCTCATCCAACCAACCTAAACCGCCTGCTGCAAATCTTCCAAGACAAATTTGGAAGAAATTACTCCCAAGCAGTGTGGGAAGCTGGTTAATACATACCTCACCCAACTCACAGCTTATTATTACAGGAAGTTTTTTTTAAAAATGTGCTTACAATTTATTTTGGTTTAGAAATTTGGTGATAGTGTGCATGAGTTCAGAGAATAAGGGCCTGCATAGCTTCTTCAACCATCTGAGCTATAGAAAATCAATCATTCCTGCCTCGTGTGACAGCACAGGAGCCTGCTTTTGGAAAGAAAAGAAAAAAAAAAAGCCCTCCAGATTTTCTGTTCCCTCTTTCCTCTCCTGTAGCATGATTTATGCACACATGAGCTTTCCCTCTGAGTACACAATGAACAACACCCGCTCCTTTTCAGAGGAAAGTGTCCCCACCAGGTGGTGGAAGTGAATGGTGGATTGTAAAAGGAAGCCTATATTCTATGATTATATACCTCATCATTGTACTCTCAGGAGGTGGGTAGCCAAAAAAACAGCTGAAGGACAGAAGGCTGACTGTTCTGGACTGTAGACAAGAGTTTCTTGAGCTTTTCATGTTGCTCCGTGAGCGCTAACATCAGAGCCGCTCCTGGAAACACAGCAACAAGGTTGAAAACAAGCAGGCTAGGAAGGGTAGCAGGGAACCTCTGAAAACATGGCTCAGAATTACAATGGGAAAACAATCTTACGACCCGAAACTGAAAGGGCAAGTAATTACACAGACATACAACAGGGTATAGGTAAGACTAGTGACAAACAAGACACAGATATCGAGTGAGAGTAAAGCAGAGCCAGGGCAAGGTGCATCCAGGATGAAGAATATGTGGCCTCTCTCATGCTGATAATAATAATAAATAAACATTTTACTTTGTAAAGGGTGCCAAAAATTATGAAAGGAACTGCCCGGAGCACTTCCTTTACACATACGTGTTCTTTACATGTGCTACCAGGAAAGAAGAGGGGAACAAAAAATAGTCTCTTGCTCAAACCAATGGGAATAAACAGACATTAAAAGTGAGATCATTGCGATGTTTTAAAATTTCTCCTCATCTTCTTTATTAATTCTGCTCATGGAATGGGCTTCAGCAGGATCCAGTTAATCACAGGGAACTCTCTCTGTCAGGTCTCATCTGAAAGTAATTAAGAAATGGTCCAGGAGTCGAGCAGGCAGGCTGCTGTGGAGAGTGAAGGGAGAAGAAAGCCATGCGTCTGGAACGAAAGTGAGATGAAAAAGCTTTTAGTCCCTGGCAGGCGTACCGGGCATATAGGGAGGAAGAGAGAGGGAGAGGCAGCGATAGAGGGAGAGAGGTGACACAATGTGGCGAATCCTTTTAAAGGTTCAGTAGGTTAATAAGTAATATTGTTATTAATTGTTACCCCTCAACTGTTAGTGTTACGAATAACCTAGAACTGGAGAACGGCAAAAAATATTTGTTGAAGAAACATTATCAATTAATGTGCACCACATTCCTAAGGAAACACAGTATATCTCTCCATCTGGCACAATCAACTGGCCCAGTCTCCACTTTACAGCTTGCACAGTTGGTTGAGTATCAGATCTGTCCAGAACTGAGACAAATTGTGCATAGATGGACTTCACTCTGAAAAAAACCTCCAATGTGTCTCTGGTTTTCTAGCCTCAGTCTCTGATTCAGAGTGTCACACTAGGAGCCCAGCAACATTTGGAAGTCATCAGTGTGCACAGTCCATCATATCTTAATTAAGAAGTTCCTGTCACCTGCACTACCAGAAACTAGAAAATAGACTTTTCTTCCAAAACCTTAACCAATAAGAAAAAAATTACATGCAGTACAGAACAATATTTCTCTCATCAGAACCTAAAGCCATACACAGGGACTCCAGGCTCCAAGCTGAACAGATATTTTTCCTACTCCTGTGCAACTTCATTATATAAAAATGTTCCAGATGTCATAGCTCTGTGTTTTGTTGTGTTTATGGTAATGAGATGAAGATTGAGGCATCACTAAAAGCTTTTTGATGTAGTCTGCAAAACTTTTTGATTGAATCTGCTATGTGGACAGGAAGCAATATATTCCTGTTGCTTCATTTAAACAGTACAAACTTAAGTTAGGTTCCAGCTGAGTTTATGTTTTTTATCTTTCTATATGCAAAGATAAAAAATCGGATGACTAAAAGCATTCTTCCAGAACTTAGTGAATCTGTGATTAGTCTTGAAAGGATTGAACGCCAGCAGTGAAGCGAAATAAATCAATACAACTAAGTTCATTTCAGTTCAACAGTCTTGGTTTTAGCATACTGAAGGTAACTGAAAGTATCACTGATGAAGTTTATGACGGTTTGGTGATTCAACAAAAAGGGAGTTCTTCTGTTTGCCTCATTTCAAGGATGAGCCTCAAAATAATCTTACATTAGTGACAATGCTTTGGTTTTAGACATTGGTTTGAGCTGGTGAACTCTTACTAGAAGAAAAAAAAATTGTGAGAATAAGAACACGTAGTGGTTCACACTTCATTTATTTTTTCATATATAAGTGGGAGAGAATGTCTTCACATGTCAAAAGATGTGTGATCATATGTGAAAAAAGTGATCTCATGTTTCATGTTGCCCGTGATCGCACATTACTGACATCTGTTAACTTCACACTCCACATGGGAATAAATTGGTACCACTGGCTCCATTAAGAACAGACTGGTGTTTACTGGGTAGCTAGCCATTTAGATAGCATATGCAAACATCTGCTTCTAACGACCAAAATAATTTCTAACAATTAACAGAAACCAGATGAAGTATGTAAAATAGATGAAACATGTAAAAAACATGTTTACACTACTTCTGTAACACTGGTTTTGTAAACAGGCCATTAGCCCCGCCGACACATAAATTTTCAGTAACATTAGAAGAGGTCACGAGCAGCCAAGAAGCTGCAGACAGAGTGGCATCCTGCTGCAGAGATTCTGCCACTTCCACTAGAAAAGAGAGCGACCCAAAATCTGTACGTTTTGCTCATTTGTTGAAAGATGCCACCTGATAAAAGACAAAGTAATGCTGTAACAGTGCATATGTCTCTCTCCAGCAGAGCAGATGTAAAGCTGTCTCCTCATTAGCCACTTATAGATGAAGAAGTCCACTGAGAGATAAGCTGGGGATCATTATTGATGACATTTCAAGTCCTTGCACTGATTTATGGCAGATTAAAACCTTTCAATCATTCATTCATTCATTCATTCATTTTCTGTAACTGCTTAATCACGGGTACCTGTAGCCTATCCCGGGGTCTGCACAGGACGCACACACACGCATACACACACACACACACACACACACACACACACACACACACACCATTCACTCACACCTGCGGCCAATTTAGAATCCCCAATTCACCTGACACGCATGTCTTTGGACTGGAGACCCCGGAGGAAACCCACACCACCATGAGGAGAACCAGGACCTGGATTTGAACCCTGGAGGCGTGAGGCAACAGTACTACACACTGCAACCTTTCAGGCTATTCAAATGTATAAAAATTTTGGGACACGATTATTGTAAACAGGGAAATCTATCAACTTAGTCCTGTGGAAGGAAAAAATCAGTATGCTGAGGGAAAAGGTGGTGAATCTACAGCAGAATAGTTTTGCTCTGGGAAGGCCAACACAAGCCCAATTTGCCAATGGCAACTATCATTTTTCAATTATTTAGTCTTTTGTATATTCCCTCATAGGAGCTGGAAGGTACAGAGTGGAAAATTGCAGTTTACCCAATGATCAAATGCTGAGGAACAGGTTTTGAAGTTATAGCACCCCCTATTGAGAAAAATGTGCCAAAAATATAGGCTACTCCACAGTTACGAGACCTTTAAGGAGATATGGGAAAACAATTTGCATCTGTTTGTTTCTGTAATCTCGGTGAAGCACCTGAAGATGCTTTGAGTAATTTCTTTTAATGAAGATGCAATCAACTTTGCAGGGAAAGTACAGGAAGAACTGTTTCTGATGTGTAAGTGTAGTCATCTTTGGCACTTCTTATAGAGGCCCTTGAGGGTTCCTGTTCACACACAGCTGCAATCTTTGCCAAGCAGGTAAAAACAAACTAGCTTGCTCAGGAGAAGAGCTCTCCACTGAGTTACGTGATCTAATGAAGAAATCATGTGAAAGGGTACCAGAACAAATGTCTGTCGTTCCCAGCTGTCAAAAATACAAAGATTTTTGCAAGACAAGGTAACAGTGGAACCGTGCTGTGGTGTGACGCAAAGGTTAAAAAGTCACAGGGAGTTTTTGAGAACAGGTGACATCCTCACGTAGTTTACTTCAGGTCTGTTCTTATGCTCCATTTCTTGGGTACTTCATGAAAACGTACTGGCCAAATTATCAAGGTGCGCAAATAACACTACCCATAATTTAGCGATGCACAGCTAATATCTCAGTTCTGACTGTTCTGAACAAGTGGTCTTACATCTAATCAGCGACAGAGAAGACCAGAAAGACACCCAGGGCTCCTTGTTCACACTGTGAGTGCCAAGGTCATTTGCAGCTGGTTCTCTTTCAGGTTAAAGAAATGCGCTTAGTCACATTCACTGTGAAACGACAGATATTTATGCAAAATGTCAGATGTGCAAAAATGGGCTGTCTTGCTTCCTGAGCTCGTTAGTCATCTAGCCTTGAATTGCATAAGGTATGTACTTAATCTATACCGCAAACCAGTCAGTCCTACATAACAGCAGCAAGCTGTAGGTTGCTGCCCAAACAAGGGCAACACATAATTGCATAGGGAGCCAGCTAGAGACGTAAAGCCTACAATAATACATAATAATAATAATCCTTTTTTTAAATTATAACACACAATGGATCTGAACACAATTCTCAAGGTATGGAAGGTCACACCAACATTTAAGAGAAGGTCTTTCTGAATAAAAGGGGAGGATAATTTTGTAGTCTTTTGGCCATTTGCAAATTTTTGAGAAAGTCTATTCCTTTATTTATTATTCCTCTGTCAAACTTTCAGTTCAGGCTGCCTAGTCACGTCCATAACACCTGTAGTAAGAGACTACAACATTCAGTATAACAAAGGTGAATTTAGAAGCAGTGGAGCAGTGCATTTACGTATACTGCCATTCAAAAACAAGCTGGCCTTACAATATTTTGAGAAACGACAAACTATGAATGCAGGCCACCTTAATAAGAACATGCATGGGCTTCTGAAAGCCATGTTTGGAGGTCATTTAACTGCTACACTATAAAGCAGCAGGGTTTCATGTCATTGTAAAGTGGGGATTTTGGGAACAGAAGCTAAATGCTAAAGCTAATGAGCTAATGCTAATGCTAACGTAAGAGCTTAGAACAATGTAAAATGCTGAGGAAGACTACATGAGGACTACATGAGGTCTTACAGTAAAAATGAAAATGCAAAAATGCTAAATGAAAAAAAAAAATGCAGAGAGTGACAGAGGAGAATTGGACCAGACACTGAGGTCAATCTCTGCTAGAAATAGGTTATGTTCTGACCAAAACTGGTAAGATGAGGTAAGATGTGTGCTTCATCATCTGTTTTTGAGCAGCCATTAGTTTTTCAAGCGCCTCTGATTTGAAACATTTAACTCAAGTGTAGGTTTCATGAGGAGGGGTTAGATAATAGCAGTTTTGAGGACAAGAGAAACATTAGCAGTTTAAAACGGAGCAGTTGATCACCCATGGTATCAATGAACTAGGAACAGGCATGCTGAAATTAAATAGCAGTGTAGGCACTGGATCCAAAGTAAATGCAGAAAGGTTTCATTTTCATCAAAACGTCCTCTACATTTTTCGAGTCTTGTAAAATAGAGCAGTTGGCACATCAGGAGCAGGAGCGCATGAAGAGGCCCAAGTTATTCCTCGTGCAAGATTCTCAGACACTTGCAAACAATGAATAATAGACTGGCTGCACACAACATGCATTTACAAAGGATCAGCTTACATAATTTTTAGCAGTTTTTTGTGATCTTTGCAAGGTTTTGCAATCTGTCACCATTTATGACAGTGCACAATAGACAAGGACACCTTTTCTCCAGAGGAGCAACAATGACTGAACTTACAACTGAACTGAATCATGGCATCTCTGTAGTAGTTACATAAAGACGGGATGGAGATGCTGCTATTTAAAAAAGCTGTGAAACCTTAACACTAGCCTGAAGCCTTGAAATATAGCTGTAAAAGTTTTGCTCTTCTCTTTTTAAACATTCTTTGCTTTCTGCATTCATGAAACATAAAAACAGTCAAATGTGATTTAAAAACATCTTCACACTGGTTACTTTTGGTTTCACTGTGTTCCTAACATGGGTGTCAGCCTCTAACAAAGAGCACAGCATGGTTTCAAGTTTCATGTCTTCCTTGATTCAACACACCTGGCTCAGCTCATTAAGGGCCCAATAATCAGTTAATGAGCTGAATCGGGGGTGTTGAGGCACCAGATATAGACAAATTTATGCAGTGTTCTGGCTAGACAAGAGCCAGATTAATGTTGGGTGATGCAGTGGTTAGTGCCATCACCTCACAGCAAGAAGGTTCTTGCTTTGTTCCCCAGCTGGGCATCCAGGGTCATTTCTGTGGGGTAGTGTTGTGCAGGTGGTTATGAAATCCAACCTGCCCCACAAAAATATTTGGTAATCAATGACCAGAACCCCACCTGGGCTCTGTTTCAGAAAGCGGGTTTAGTGAAAACTCAGAGTAAGTATACCCTGAGTTAACGAAAACTCTGGGTAATCGGTTTCACAAAGCGAGTTTAGATGAATTCTGAGGGAGTTACTATGACAACACACTCCGTAAAGCTAACCTGCCCCCCAGCAGGTTTACTTCAACTAACCCTGACTTTCTCCGCCTCTTTGTCAGAAACCTGACTTTAGGAAGTGTCAGACATTGCGTGCCCCTTCCTTGAAGAGCCAGTAGACATTGAAGTCCGAATTCTACGCAGAGCTCTCCGCCGCGAGAGAGTTTGGACATTTTATCATTTCCTGATGATTTTCAGTTTGAACATTACCGTTTTTCTAGACAATCTATAATTTATTTGAATAACATCCTCAGCCCTTATGTTGCTCATGTGACACATCACAGACATGCTCTCAGTTCTGTACAGATTATTTGTGTTGCACTTCGTGTTTTGCAAACGGGAGCTTTCTATATAATGCTGAACGCTATATAATGGTGACGCTGAACACGTGTCCAAGGCTACCGTCTGTCGGACAGTCAGGAGCGTTACAGTTGCACTGAAACGTCTACTGTACTCATTTGTGGTTTTCCCAGGTCATAGACCCACAAGATTCATCAAAGAGGAATTCCACAAAATTGCAGGTATTAGGATGAACAAAACTTAATTCATGATGAGGTGATACTCGAACTACAACTTAAATTTTACACTTCAGGGCTCCCAAGCGTGATTGGATGAATAGATGGCACTCACATTCCAATCACTGCTCCTTCTGTAAATGAAAGAAACTGTGTGAACAGGAAGTGTTTCCACACCATAATTTACAGGTACATAGTTCTCAGTAGCATTTCAAATTAACAAATTATTTAATTATAGCAACGGATGCTACTTTGTGTTCTCTGCGCTGTGAAGATCATTTGTGATGCTGCCAACATTATCACCAATGTGGAAGCTAAGTGGCCAGGCTCTGTTCATGACTCACAAATTTTTTGTGAATGTACACTGAGCACGAAATTTGTACATGGCAAGTTAAAAATACTTAAAAATATATAAAGGCCAGTTGCAACAGGGACATTTGAACTAAAGTGTATCCTTCTATACTAGGAGAGTTTGCTGGCTACTTGCTTGGTGATAGGGGGTATCCGTGTTTACCCTATTTGCTTACCCCTTACCCCTGACCCTGACCCTGGGCCCACAGCAGCGATATAACCTGGCTCATTGCAGGACAAGAGCCATAGTTGAAATGACTATAAGAATGTTTAAGGCCCGGTTCCAGTGCCTTCAAAGACAAAGGGTCACCCCAGAAAGGGCATGCAACATTATTGTGGCACGTGTGATTCTTCACAACATTGCCACAATCAGAGGAGAACACTGTCCTTCAGAACCATGTAATGATCCAAAAAATGAACATCCTGACCCTCCCACTGATGTACAAGATGGAAGAGCAGTCGGAGACACCATATGCCAAAATCATTTCCTTTGACCCATCACCTCACCATGTTAAAATAAGAATTCAAAGATTTTGTTCAACTGTCTTTATTGGTCACCTGTATTTCCTGTACAATATTAAAAGAATATTAAATATTAAAAGAATAATATGTTGTTCAAACACATCAATAATTCATCCATCACTGACCACTTCACCCACCCTTAACTGATGGTTAAGGTGGCTGGACCCTCTTCCTCTTCATTTCCATCATCACATCCATCATGTTAGAGACATAGAAAGTCCATTGTTTTATTATAGTACCACATTATATTCAACTGTTATTTTTTCCATTGTAAGATGTAAGTGTCTCTCTTGCTTCCTCCTCTGTAACACCAGACAAGGTTTCTTCATTCTTTTCCTGTAATAAAGAAATTAACAAAGTTGCTGTTCTACTGAAACCCATTATGAATAATCTGTGGAGTATTAACAGTTCTCACAACCACATGTTGGTCTGGCTCGACAGGAGGCTGCACCAGATGCAGCACACCATCAACTGGTAGAATATGAGGTTTATACAGGTCAATTATAACTTACAAGAGTCCAAATGGCAATTACCAAACATATACCAGTCACCTTACACTTCATTGTCATTATGCTCTCAAAGACAACCAAGACTAAGAGAAGGCAAAATCATTAGGGAAATAACTTCACTACAAAATAATTCATTATGGTAAAGAGTTTATCAAATGAATGAGTGGCACTGCTAAGGTGACTGAAGAAAGGATGTATGCACAACATGTATCATTTTGAATTTACCTCTTATGTAAGCACTTGTGTCTTGAGGGGTGTGTGGTTCAGAGGACGTCCCTGCAGAGATGCCTTCAGCCACAGAGCACCC
Source organism: Alestes dentex (assembly GCA_037576975.1). Lineage (NCBI taxonomy): Eukaryota > Metazoa > Chordata > Actinopteri > Characiformes > Alestidae > Alestes > Alestes dentex. The sequence goes on along the minus strand of JBBIGA010127762.1, from coordinate 2,577 downwards.
ACTGCTCAGCCTCTGAGTGGTGGTGGTGGAGGACCCCCACCTGTTTTTTGGGCCTCCGCTTATTTTCTGTTGGCTATAACAGGTCACATTTGAGCATACAGAGTAAGCAAATATGTACTTGTAATGTGCTCAGATAATTTCAGTAAGTGCTTACAGAAATAAAATAAAATATTGTAGCCTCTAAATGCAATTGATTTACATAGGACAAACAGACCAAGCACAATGGCTTATAATACAATTACACCTTACCTGTTTGGAATATATTTTTATATTTCATTTTGACTTGCTGCCACCTACGTTTGGGGCCTGTTGGATTGCACCTGCGCACAACACACATATTATATTATATTATATTATTATATTATAGTATATTATTATATTATATTATATTATATTATGTTATATTATATTAATGTGTTAAATGGGTGGAAAACCCTAGATCAATGTTTAAATGAACACTCACGCATTGACTCTGTTGGCTATTTTTTGCCATGCAAGTTCCCTTTCTTTTGCAGATGAGGCTGTATTACATTTTTGTGCAAAATGTGTTTGTAATTGGCATATGCTGCCATTATAATTTCTACTTCAAGCGATGTGAAATACACTGAACGCGCCTCCTTTCCTCTGTCTCCATGGTGAATCGTTTAATCTGTGCTCCACTAATCAGGGCTTTATGTATCCTGGTGCGCGCTTAACTTGGGGTAAAGCAGTTCCGAGTTGATTGAACTAATTGTTATCAGCTGTTCTGAAACCGAACACTCCGACTTGGACAGCTCGGGGTTACTCAACCCTGAGTATCGGTTTTAACTCTGAGTTTTTTAAACCCGCTTTCTGAAACAGGGCCCTGACCTGCAACGTCTCTGTACCCCACCAAACCAGCAGATCACGGTTTGATCACGACTGATCAGATTACAGATCAATCTGAATATTGCTGCTGTGTGGAGCTTGCACGATATGTGTTTAGGTTTCTACCAGGAACTCCAGTTTCCTCCCACAGTCCAAAAACATAGAAGTTGTGATCAAGTTCGTTTGTCCCTCAGTAATTGGTTAATAGGACTAGTCAATAGGACTTCACTCCATTCTGGTATGCCCAAAGATATGCCCATACAGTTCACACAGAAGCACCTCAGCTGAATCTTTTCATATGATCTGCCAACATTATTGTTTTTTTCCCCTAAAACATGAAAGATTGCATTTTACATCATATCTGGTAGACTTTCTTATATCAGATAGAATCCTGAATTTCCTTGTAAATATGGCTTTTTTGGCCATTGAGTGGGAAATCTGCATTTTCCAGTTTCTAACACCACTTCAACGTAAGAAACACTGCACCAAAAACAGTAAAAAAAACCCCCAAAAAAACAGAGTCCAACTCAATTATGAGAAAGTGAACCTCACACCCACAACGTCAAACAGGAATTAATTAAAGCAGCTGACAACTAACGATGAGAAACCGCTTCACTGGACAGGAGGACTCTTTACAGGAAGAGTCTGTTGACAGTGAGAACACAGACATAACACGTAGTTGTGATGCCTCATTTATTCTTCTCCTCCATTTCTACTTGTTAGTTGTTACATAAACAATAGATGGAGGGACTGCATTGAATGTTTTTTCATGAAAATAACTGAAATTTGAACAGCTTTAACATCTATCTGAAAAGTAGTTTGTTTTTATGAAAATAAGAGGCAGTTCAACTGAATTGAAAACATTTTCTTTATGGCTGTTTTTGTATTCCCTGTGTTCATATGATCATCATTACTGCTGTTTGCAGCATTTGCTATCTATTTTCCTTCATTAAACTTTATTTGTTAAACCCCAACTTCATAGCAGCTCAGGAGAACCAGGTAAATATGAATGAGTTTTCACTCTACACATCTATTTTCTCTTTGAGTGTTAACCTTGTACTTGCTCATAAACTACTTCTGTTTCTTTTAAGCTAAGAATTAAAACTAATGTACTATATTACTATAGGCCTTTTATTTATTATGCAAACTGACCAGTGAACCTACAAGCATCTTCAGAGTTTTTAACTGAAATGGTGGAAATAACTAAAAAATAATTTTTCTGTAAGGATGAATTTTCATTGTGAAATGACCAGGGGCAAGGCCAGGTGGGTCAAACTGGGTTCCTTCCAAGTTTTCCTTAAAGAAGGAAAACTTGGAAGTTTTCATTCTTTAATGCTTTGAAAACCTTGCTAATAAGCTGAGGATTTGAATAAGGTATGATTAATGAGGCAGCACACCAAACTCAGTCAAAGCATGAAATAAAGCTGGAGTATTCCAGCAACTGTACCTACTGTATCTAAAAGCAACTTTTCCCAGTTCAGTAAAAGCTCTAGGCACATGAAGGGTAATCCACTGAATAGAATAATTTCTATCATTTACAGTAAGCCTCCCTGCACTATATTGAGAGAAGAAGGAGAGAGAGAATACAACTGAGCCTAGGACTGAACCTTGAGGAACACTCTTAGTTATAGGCAGTAAATCTGATTTATGGTGTCACAGGGCCACACACCGATGTTGGTAAAACTGGGCCAAATTTGCACCATTTTGCTCTAAGCCAATGCTTTGTAATAT
>JBBIGA010127754.1:0-23489 GCA_037576975.1 Alestes dentex | reverse complement strand
TCACTCACTCACTCACTCACTCACTCACTCACTCACTCACTCACTCACTCACTCACTCACTCACTCACTCACTCACAAGCACACACACAGACACAACAGTACGTTAGCATACAAAATTGCTAACTCTAACCACCAAAATGCTCTCTAAATTAAAATAAACCAATACAGTGGAAATCTGTCTTAAATCAGCTTATTCAGTACAGATGCTCTGAGTAGTACCTGGGTTTCATGTGGGGAAAAAAATACAGTTTGAAAAAGACAAAATCTATCCCCAGTTTAAACGTAAACGTTGTAAAGCACAAAATCAAGTTCATTTTGATTTTATAATCAAAAGGAGGTATTTTGAACCTTATGTAAGGTTATGTAGCACCACTTAATAATGACAACATAAAACCCATAATCTTCAGCTGTCATCAGTTTTCCACGTTAAAAATATAATTTTACAAATGCCGCCTGGCATATACTGACAAGCTGAATGGCCGTCTTGAGCATGTGGGGGAACAAAAAACTCCAGAAATAGCTGTAGATCAATCACAATACTGTCAAATTTTTAAAAACTGACCAATGGAATACCAAAAGGAAATATGAAAATAGTTATTTCACTTTCTAAATGTCCAGCTGTGTGCTACCTCATATTACACTGTAAACATTTTGTCAATATTCTGAACATGCATGTCTAACCAAAAGTGAAAACTGGCAAGCTGGCAAACTAACCCCAAACTTCAAAATAAAGGCACACACTGGAGTGGTGTGAAGGCCACACCGGCATTTTTAATGCTGAAGTGTAAGAATGAGAGGATTTATCAGGCTCAGGAACCTGGGGGGGGCTCCTCAGTCTCTGCGCACGGGCAGAAAGAGTCCGGCATGCTCTTAGCGTACTCCACCAGCTCATATGACTCCCGGATATCGGACAAACCGCACCAGAAGACGATCCAGCGGCCATTCACAAAGCTCCCATCACAGTGCTTAAAGTACCTGAGGAGAGGGAAATAAGAATGAAAATTGTTTGTGCAGCAATGCAGATTTAACAAAAGCAATAAAAAAAACTATGCATTGTGTATTGTGTATTGCTTATGATAATTTATCGGTACTAATTTTGTTGAATTAGTATTCCATAAAATATGCAGGCATTATTTGGCCACACTAAAATTCTTGGGCTATTTTCAAATGCAAAAATAAAAACAAAGCTTGCATCAGTGCATTCTGAATTGTGCCAAAATAAAAAAAAAATAATGAAATTTGAGATTTTGTAATGTTCATGACTTATCCCACAAAATTAAAAAAAACTGAATTGCGATGACCTAAATGGAGATCGCTAATGCAACAATTTTTGTTTTGCCATTTTTCCAATTCATGCATTCATTCATTCATTCGTTCATTGTGACTGATGGTACAAAAATAAGAAAATGTAACTGTTAGCATACTATTGTGAGAGCTGCAGTAAACTTCGGCAGGGGTTTTCAGTTCTGCTGATTGAAAAACAATGAATGTTTTGCGTGTCGCAAATGCAGCAAAACTGTGATAATTCCATTTCATACATGATTTATAGTCTTCATCAAAACCCTTCTTAGGTGGTCCTGCCATACCCCCACCCCCCACCTGCATATTCAAGTGCAATCCAGATTCTAACACATCTAATCCCATCAGCTAATTCACAAGGGTGAGCTGAAGTGGGTGGGTTACATGTGACTGGCAGAGTGGCAGGGATCATTTCTCATTAAGGTGCTTTTAAAGAGGGTGATGTGTGAGTGGCCTCTAACTCACCATGGGTTAATGCGGTTGGTTGAGCGGGACCTCCAGAAGAGTTTGCCCAGGTCTTGGCGGATACACTCCCAGAGGACTTGACTGGTGCCCTGGCCCTGTTTACTGCCGCTCACTACAAACTTGTCCAGATAAAGAGTGCCACTGCTCACTGGCTCGGTGGTTATAATGGCTGCTGCAGTATACCTGAAGAGCACAATGCAGGTAAACTGGCAATAACATACACGATATACAGTAAACCCCCACTTTAACGCAGATCAGCAGTCGTAGTTTCAGTCCATTGCAGCTTTTTTCTGAGAACCCAACTAGTAATTGTTCGCTGAAACCCCCGCACGCGGAAACTGCAGATATCCTCCGCACTTTTTGGGGTTTGTGAGGCCTGGACGTCACATTTAATTTTTCATGCATTTTAGTGCTAAATTATTAAGAAAAATATAATTTACTAAATTTGTAACATAAATATTCATGTAAATCCAGTCATGTTTCCATATAAAAAATAACTATACATGTTTTGGTACTGTCGAGAGAAACAAAGAAAGCGCGTCTTGGGATGGTGAAATACCGCTGTACTCAGAGGCGGGAGGTTTGAACATAGCCAATCCAAGAGCGTTATTCATTTCTCCTTGCTGCTGATTGGCTGTTGCCCTGTGACACTGCAGTTCAGAATTTCCACCGTGGAGCGTCTCGAGTGTTCTCATGTTTTTCATTTTGTTCTTCTTAAAGCCCTGTATTTTCATTACTGTAAATTAAATTAATTTATAACTGTATTTACTCTGCTTATACCGAAGAAAACGCCCGTGCATGAATTACAGTACAGTCTATACAGGGGTAACATCGGTATTTTACATTGTAGCATTCTAGGAGTTCAGTGTAAACTGTACAGTACGGATACGGGTTTACCTTCACATTTTCTTTAAGGGTGATAAGTTTAAAATGAAATGAAAGTTTACACTGTAAAATGCATTTTAGGCATTTTTTTTACCACATCACAACAACGTGGTTTTTCACTATACACGGGTGCTCTTGGAAAGTAACCACAATAAGCGGGAGTTTACCGTACTAAATATACATCAAACTACTGTGCACATACTACATTAGAGCATCTATAGTACAGAACGGAAAGTAATTGTATAGAAATACTTCACCGTGTCAACATTAAGAATTCTGCCCTGTGGACTGTCAGAGCCTGAAGAGATCCAGGTCATGCTGTTCTTACCCTTCTGACAGATAGATGGAATGTAGTCTCCCCTTAAGAGAGGTAATGTAGTCCTCCTTCAGTTTCTTTCCAAATGATTTGTTGATCAGGGCCAGGAACCGGTTGACATCTATGTCTTCAAGACTTTTGTACCTGTCAGAGATGAATTATCTCTTTCACATCAAAGGTCATCTAGGATCAGCTCACAAGTTAAAACTGTATTGATTCTATTTCTGCATGCTGGCTTTGGATATTGTCTATATTTCGACATCAATTTTGAATAATATCAACAAAAAAAATTACCTTTCCAGTTATGACATTTTGGAGAGACCTGCAATTGATAATTGACACAAAACCAGCAAGTGCTTTTCTTGGCCTAAATCCAACTGGGTACATTTTTTTTGGTAGAAAGTGCCCAGAGTTGTGTGATCAGCCATTAACATATTAATTAATAAAATGAATGTAAATACAAAACAATAAACCAATCAATAAAAAAATACGTACTTGTGAATTGGATCTCCATTTTTGAACAAAGTGCCGGAACCTGAATAAGACAAGAAGACGCTAAAATGAATAGGGTGCGATAGGACATGACCTGTAAATAAGAGACCGAACATCAAAATTCTTTACATTCCCTTACATGTTTATGGGCTGAAAAATACAGCTGAAATTTAGCATCACTCCTGGACAGCTGCGTGTTAGATGACCGACTTAAGTGGGTCACGCGGTTCATTTTAACAACCATGTGTGATATTTTAGAACTTGCTGATGTTTCACTTTTTCCAAGAATGCTTACCCTGAGTTCAGTTACAGTATGTCACATGTTTAAGCATGACTCAAAAAAGCCCATATATTCAAACATTCCTGAGGTACAACAGCAATCCAAACATTTATATCTCGTAGATTTTTGACATTATTTTAGTTAATTGTATTAATGTACATGTAATTATAAAAAGACAATAAAATACAGTAATGTCAAAAGGCTAAGAAAATGTTAATTAAAAACTAGCACTGAAATAAGTGTTGAATGGAGGTGTACACTCAGTTCCCTATTTTCTACTCACTTGCGGGTGATAATCTTCTACAGGCTGCAAGATAAAATCAGTCACATCCTCGTCACTCCCAATGTAACTATTTACATTGTCAACTCTGCCACCTCCAGCTCTGCTTTCGTCAGTCCCACTGTCTCCCATTCATACAACATAGCTGGTCTCGCTACTGTCTTGCATACCTACCTAATTCTAATCTTTTTTCTATTTAATGCCTGAGATAAAATCTGCACCTTTTTTCCAACACATGTACATATATTTTTATGTTTGTGTGTGGGAACATCAGAGATATATAATCTCATTCTGACATTTGACTGCTGTAAAATGAAAGGACTGTACAAGAACTGTACAGGCTGACATTTATCAAGTCACTAAATGACTTTTGACAAGATTAATAATTGAATTTTACAAAAAAAAAGCCTCTTAAGGCAAATGTAAAACGCTATAATACTATAAAATGTCATATGCTGTAACATGTAAGAAGACGTGTGTGTGAGTACGAGTGTGTGTGTGTGTGTGTGTGTGTGTGTGTGTGTGTGTGTGTGTGTGTTCCTCACCCTTGTGACTGAAGAGTTCTGTCAGCAGTGTGTTAGCTGAAGTCACTACAGCGGAGCTCTCTGGTGGGAGCTGGTTGAGGAGCTGAGCGATAGCCCTGACCCGCCTGTGTTCCAACACACACAGCCACTCGGCAGACCCCAGAGTGGGCAAGTCAGCTGGCAGCGACACTGTCCCCACGACCTGACAAACACAGATTTAAGTGACCAAATCTGCCCTTTTCTCTAAAAAAAATCGTTCACCAAGTTAAAAGAGAAACATCAGTAAAAGCACAGCTACACTGTAAAAGTCTTTCTGATTTGTCTTCTGAACTTGAGGAGGTTTAATTCATCATTCTATGAAATAAGAAACAGGAACATTTCCTGGCTGTGGCCACTTCTGTTATCAGATAAGGCTGGCGCCACCTGCGCTCAGTTTCTAACACTAGGTGCCACTGTCCTGTTAAAGATGCAAAATGTGACAGGGTGGTTGCTATAAACCCAGTATTTTAGAGAAACCCAAACACTGGATTTATAGACAAAAAAATCTTAAAGCATGGATTCATAATCAGTGCTCTTCAGATTCTCTTCATTCAGTGACTGGCATCCTACCGCTGAACCACTTTGGAGGGATGAGAACTAGTTAGGTCTTAGCAAGCAATTTCTGGTTAAGGAGGGCTGATTGCTGACGCAAGTATTGGGACACACCTGTTTTCCAGGCTTTTGGCTAGACCCCCTTACTTCCAGTGAAGTCAAATCTAAATGCTTCAGCATACAAAGACATTTTGGGCAATACCATGCTTCCAACTTTGTGAACACAGTTTGGGGAAGAACCTTTTCTATTCCAGCATGACTGTGCCCCTCTGCACAAAGCAAGCTCCATAAAGACATGGTTGGATGAGTTCAGTATGGAAGAACTCGACTGGCTCGCACAGAGCCCTGACCTCAACCCCATCCAGCATCTTTGGGATGAACTGGAACGGAGATTGTGAGCCAGGCCTTCCCATCCAACATCAGTGTCTGACCTCACAAATGCTCTACAGAATGAAGGGGCACAAATTGCCTCTGTGTATCACTGAACAAGCTGTTGTTGTCTTAGAAAGCTGCATCATGATGGAATAGGCAGCGTCTGTTACATTTCAAAAAGCCAATACATGTCATGTACAGTGGACCTAGAAAAGAATCACACCCTTCAAAATATTCACATTTTGTTGCTTTGAAGGGAGTAATTTCTTTGGTACTCACGGTATATTCAGAGCCTGTTCTTGAATGACGGGAAATGACCGCCTGGTGAATGAAAACGGCCAAAATGGACACCGACTGAACAGACTTTCCCGTAAGGACTTTCATACTGTACACACTATACAAATGAACGCACCAGTAAGAGAGATGTAGTACTTTAACACACTATCTAGCATGGTAAAATGTGATTTTGGGTGCAGCCTAGGTGTCCTCATCCTGTAAATCTTGATCACAAACTGACTACCACTTCCCCTAAAATGTAACAAAACAGATTTGCACATTTTTTCTATACAGTGGAGCAAAATAGGCAGAAAAGGCAAACAGGACGTTCAGGAAAGTCAAGCTGTGTTGGCAAAACGAATTATTTTTCACTGGCTCAGCATACCCGTTCAAATTGTAACTCAAGTTGTGACGTCACCAAACAGAACTACAAGGCACAGTATCACTGCTTAAATTTGGCATTTCATTCAGGTCTAATCACATGTTTTCTAAAATAACATAATGCTGTAGAACATTCAACTGATAATATTATAACAATATAACATTGGGTGTTATTACTGATTTGAGTTACTTGTGTTATTGTCTGCGTTGTGTGACTGGGTGTTTGAAATGCTAGGTGTGTTTAAAAGCCCGTCGATCCAAGGGTACGTCGTGTGGTCACCAAGCTCCTACAGTGAGTCTTGGAAGTTCGGGTGTTTGAGGCTGGGAACAAAGCTCTTGACTCGTGCTCCTCCAAAAGGAAAGGTGCTTGTGAGTAAACAAGAAAAGAAACTGTTGTACTGCAGCCTGCTCTCCGAGGAGAACAGGATCCTAGAAACTGGATGCTTGGCAGCAAGCCCACTACGAGGAGCGAGGTCCTTCACAGCCTACTTCACGTAGCGTGATCTCCAGCCCTCCTCTCCCTCAGGAGAAGTGACTGTGTGCCTCACTCTGATTCTCCCTTTGTGTGTGTGTGTGTGTGTGTGTGTGTCACAGGCGTGAGTGAGGAATTCGCCACAGTAATCATCTCCACCGAGCTGGGGCGAGGATGGACTTTTGAAAAGAGAGGAATCTCTCTCGATTATTCGTCAGTACACCAACGGGGTTCCCAGCCTCCCAGCCCGACGAATCTCGCAGTTTAAAACAAAGACTGAAGTCACTGCTTTTCAGTTTATACGTTTGATGATTTTTGTGTTTTGAAGCAGAAAGCTGTTGGTGACGTTTTTTCATTAAAGAAACCTTATTTAGTCCTGCTCGTGTGTCCACATCACACCACCCAACGTGACAAAAATGTTCAGCAATTATACAAAAACGTGTTTTGTGTCATAACTGCGTTTGGTTTATTTACTACAAAGTAAAAAAGTGCGGTGCTTCCAACATTTTTGGCAGGAGTTGTGGAACTTTTTTTTCTTTCACATCTTCCAGGCAAACTTAGCACCTGGTAGGCCTGGTTGTCTCTGTTAAGAGATATCACTGCCATATAAAGAGGCTGGTTTCAGTTTCACTACTGCCTGTCATGCAGATACACCTGTTAGGATCCTGATCATTTAAGCAACATGTGATAAATTCAAGACACATAAATACGTCAAAGATAAATTATGCTATCTTTGCTTTAGGTGAGTGTGTGTGTGTGTGTGGGGGGGGGTTGTGTGTTGTAAATGTATTAGTGCAGAGAGCGATTTTTTTGCTTAAATCCAATGAGGAGTCATTGATCTGACGTAAACAAACACCATTCAGCATAACTTAAAAAATAGAATTAAAAATGTGGTTGTTTAATACGAGGAGTTTAATACACTGAGAGGTGTACACTCACCTTCTGGTTCTGGTTGCGGAGGCCACCCAAACTGTTAAGGAACATGACTTTGAGGGGCTGAAGGGCTCGTGAAATGGTTGCCGTGACCTGGACTGAGTCCAGGAGTATAGAGCAGCCAGCTGCATCACGGCCCACCGGACACACCAGGGGAATCGCCCCACAGTCCAGACTCCACTGCAACAGGGCCGTGTCCACCACGACTGAAGGACTCCCACTATAACACAGACACAGACACACACAAACACACAAGAGACACACAGAGTGAGCAAACACTCAGAACAAGCACTACTAACGCTTACTAGAGGAAATCATCTGAAAATCATCCTTACTTAGGATGATAGATCTTACTGTGATCCAACTGTATGACAAATAATAATGTTATTATTACATATTATTATTATTATTGTTGTTGCTATCACACTGCTGCTGTAGAGGCCTATATTGTAGCCTTCGATTCAAATGCAGCTTTTATGACTCACATAGAAAGTAAGGTAAGTTACAGAAAGTTCAGGGGAACACTGAGGGTTAATGTGAAGCACAAGCTTCAGGTCAAGACCTCTGGTTTTAACATTGATCAGATGTGATAAACAAGTGATAACACATGATAAGCTTTGCTGTTGATTTTGGTCATTTTTGCACTTCTTTTTTAAACCTTTACATCTGTATAGTAACGTTACTATACGTTTACATAGTACGCACACTAGTTGTCTATTTATTGCTTGTCTATTGTCTACTGTCTGTCGTAACTCGCACTCCACTGAACGTACTATGCTGCTATATGTTGCGCCGTGGTCCGTGGAGAAACGTTGTCTCATCGTACTATGTAGGTGTTCACAGCTGCTGACAATAAAGTAACCTTGAACCTTGAACATGAACCTTTTTGCTGATTTAGTTTGCTGATTAAATGTGGTATAATTTAGGCAACAAATTTGGTAGAAAAAGCTACCACACACTGACTACAGAATCAAATACGGACATAATGAATCAATCCAATATCACTCAAGTATTTCAATTATTCGGCCTAACCCTAATTCATACTATGTAGGATCTCATTTACTTTTCTGCAACTGAAGACACGAGTGAGTGAGCTGACTAACCTGCCGCCATGCTGGGGCTCCTGAAGCTGCAGCAGTGCCTCAGCGCTAAAGAAAGGCATGACGCTGGCTGAGTTGTGCTGAAGGGCCTCAGCGAGAGTTTGGCAATATTTCACCAACAGAGTCCTGCAGTCAGAGGAAATAGGCCCATCTGCTCTGCCCTCCTTCTGCACCAGCTCAGGAGGAAGACCCATTACCACCACTGACTTCATATCCATTCGCTGCAGGAAGGAAAGTCCAAAGGCCAGGCTCTGCACCATCTCACGACTCTCAAACACGGAGGGATCAATCTGGACAAGACAGTTCAAAATCTTATTCCAGCGTGACTGTGCATCCCTACTCATCTTCTGAAACATCCCTCAGGTATCAGTTACAAACCAACATAGTGGAGACATCCACTGTAAAACTAGGCTATTGTGCTGCCTCAGCCTGAACAAGGAGAGGCTTTGTTTGAAACAGACTGCAGGAATGATATTTGTAAGACAGTACAAAATTTGTAACATAATCAACTTGAATGAAGAGAATACTGTTTAATGTATTTTGAAAAGCTTTTGAGTCCTACTAAATGTTTAAATGAATATCAACTATTAGATTATATTGAAAAAAGTATTGGGATGCCTGACTATCACACCAACAGGGACTTGTATTAAAGACTTAAATAAGAAGTTGGTCCCTCACTGCAGCTGTAACAGCCTCCTCTCTTATTGGAAGGCTTTCCACAAGATTTTGGAGTTTCTGTGGGAATTTGTGCCCATTCATTCTGTCGAGCATTTATGAGGTCAGACAATGATGTTGGATGAGAAGGCCTGGCTCACAATCTCCATTCAGTTCATCCCAAAGGTGCTGGATGAGGTCAGGGTTCTGTGGGGGCCAGTCAAATTCTTCCACACCAAATTCATCCAACCATGTCTTTATAGACATTGCTTTGTTCACTGAGGGCACAGTCATGTTGGAATAGAAAAGGTTCTTCCGCAAACTGCGTCCACAAAGTCGGAAGCATGGCGTTGTCCAAAACTTCTTGGTATGCTGAAGCATTAAGATTGCCCTTAATGCTTGGGACAAGCCCAAACCCTGGAAAACAGGTGGGTCCCAATACTTTTGTCCACGTAGTGTATATATATATATCTCTCTGAAAACGCAGATTATTTTCACTTCGCTGTTTGTGCCAGTGTCATATTCTACACATTTCAGCCACAGGTTTGAAATTCTTTAAATCACCACCTCGTGTGACTTTTTATCTAGAACATGGATTAGGTTTAAGTTCACCTTTCCAAAATGTCAAGAGGGAGAGAAACCCAGAGTGCGGTCAGAGAGCTTATGTTAGCTGCCTCTGCTGGAAGGCCCACCGAACCCTCTGACCCCCTCAGAGGGTGGGCGAGAGCCAGGCACAAACGCCGCCTGCCCCAATGTCCCAGTGTAGTTTTACATTTAAACTGATCATTTTTGCTCACACCGCATTATTGAAAACTACTTTACAGAATTACTACAGACTGTTTCTGTCACTGGCCTGAGCTGATGAATCATACTGATCATGCTAATAAAGACAGAAACTACTAGAAACTCTGTCACTGGCCTGAGCTGATCACGCATACACATCATGTTAATGTAAAACAGCAAACCAAAAAATGACAAATCAATTTAAATGTAAAACTACACTGGGATATTAGGACAGGCAGCTGGTTTGTGATTTTATATTATAATGACCAACATGACTGATCAGTTTAGGCTGTCCCAATTCCACAGTGTATTTTTACATTTAAACTGATTTATCATTTTTGCTCATACCACGATGTTACAGAATAACTACTACAGACTTTCTGGAGGTTCTGTCACTAGCCTGAACTGATCATTCATGTTGATACGGTTAATAAAAACTGAAAGCCAGCAGCCTGGCCCAGTCCCCCGGGGCACTGCCTGATAATAATCTAACTTGGTGTTCGTTTCTGATCAATAAAACCTCCAGTTGATCCAGCTGAAGCTGTCTGCAGCCCGGGCCGGCCGTGCTCACCTCCACCACGGCGAAGGCAGGGGCTTGAGACCGGTGGGCTCGCTGGAATTGCGTCAGCCAGTACCGAGCTTCTCGAGGGTCTCCACCGACCTCGTTGAGGAACGCCCTAACGTCCCGGTAGATCAGAGTGCGATTGGACCACACGTTGCGTTCGGTGAGTGAGACGTGGCTCGGTGTCTCCTGCTGGGTCCACACGGGGGTCTTGCTGCCCTGCCCCGCGGTGCTGGCGGACATCATCCGCCTCTGAAGTTTCGAGAACCTCTGCTGGCCTCTGTTCTGCTGCTGAGCGAGAGGAGAGGGCTTCGACAACAACTGGCCTGCCATCACGATGGCCCTGCAGCCGGACGTCCCGCCGTGTACCTTGGCCATGAGGTTTTTCATCCGTGTCTTCCGTGAATCTCTACCGCGGGGAACCCATTGCACGAAGCGGCCCGGAGGAAGGATCCTGAGGCCTCCCACAACTCCCAAACCTGGATCAGACAGGGCGGGGCGAGAGCCGCCACCATATAAGCCAGGAGCTCAAATTCAACCCCTTCACTATAGGGACAAACGTATTGGGACACACCTGTTGTCCAGGGTTTGGGCTAGGCCCCTTTAATTCCAATGAAGAGCAACCTTAATGTTTCAGCATACCAAGACATTGTTTGGACCATCTTTTTGGACACAGTTTGGGGAAGGCCATTTTCTGTTCCAGCATGACTGTGCCCCAGTGCCCAAAGCAAGGGTGGTTGAGTTCGGTGTGGAAGAACTTGAGTGGCCCTCACAGAGCCCTGACCTCAACTCCATCCAACACCTTTGGGATGAACTGGAATGGAGAACTGTGAGCCAGACCTTCTCCTCCAACATCAGTGCCTGTTCTCATAAATGCTCTACAGAATGAATGGGTATAAATTCCCACAGAAACTCCAAAATCTTGTGGAAAGCCTTCCAAGAAGAGTGGAAGCTGTTATAGCTGCAAAAGGGGGGACTCACTCTATCTTAAAGTCTATGTATTTGAAAGCAATGTTATTAAATTCACTGTCGGTGTAGTGGTCAGGCGTCCCAATACTTTTGTCCATATAGTGTATATATCCAAAGCGTTTTTCTCCCCACTGTGAAGGAGTGACAGCTTCTACTCTTCTAGACTTTGCACAAGATGCTGCAACATCGCTGTGAGGATGGTGTATAGCGCATTTGCCAGTTCTCACAAGAGTGTCCCGAAATTTGTCAGGGTTCATATTAAACTGAGTGGAAACCTTAGTTTGTACTTGCACAGTGCAGATGTAAGCAGCAGGTGGCAGGATGGGGCCATGTATAAGTTATAAGCTGAGTGTTCGTCTGTTTTATCCCTTAATAGGATAACCTGGCCTACCAAAAAAATAATGCCACTCTTACACTTCTTACAAACATAAAACTGCACATTAAGAGAAGGCTCAGCTAGATTAGCACATCATTCCAGCATGGGCCTTGAGTGCATGCCTGCCATTTCCTCAAGAAGGTGTGTTTCAGAGCAAGCAGTATGACCCACCCTACTGCAGTGTCTTCTCTCAGCCCACCTACACACACAGCAAGAATTGGGGTGATCTTAGGGGTGTGTTGGAAGAGGGATATAAGAAGGAATTCACTTATTTTGAATGTTAAAGCAGAATTGGACTAAATTTTGCCTAATGCTTCTCTCAACCCTTGAGTAGTCAACCGTCTTTCAAAGTGGCTTGATGTGAAATGGTGCGTTGTGGAGATACTCACTTTTCCTCACAGTGCTGTTGAGGCAACCTGTCCAGGGTATTCATTTCACCCTTGACAGCTGGGATAGGCTCAAGCACCACAGCGACCCCGGTTAAGGATAAATGGCTCAGAAAATGAACGTGTAGATGTTGACAATAGAAACCTGTCTGCAACAAAAATACAGTGATTTTTGTTTTCTATTCAGAATGACCAGTGACGGTAAGATAGGTACATCAGAAAAAAATACTCCTTTTGCCTTACAACACCATACATGTACCTCTCTCAGCACCCCTGCATCCCTAGTTAAGGATAAGTGGCTCGGATAACGGCTGAATGTTAACAATAAAAAACAGAAGTTGCAAAATCTACAACATAAATACAGTGATTTTATTTGCTTTTCAGCTTTATGCAGGTGGTAAAAGTGGTCAATCAAAAATACTTTTGCCTTACAACACCATACTTGTACCTCTCAAAAAATCTTTGAGGCCAGAATCCCACAAAACTAGTACCTCAGGCATCAGGCAAGTATTCATAACTGTAATTGCTTGAGTCAGGTAGCTTTTAGAGGCATTAAGTGCTTTAGACTTATCAAAGCACTCTGAATGACATTGCATCTTAATTCCGTTCTCCAAATTTTGGAGTCTGTAGTCATTACCTTTTAAAGTAATGGTTAATGAGACATTTTTGGTAAAAAGTATAATCAATTTAAGATAAAAAGTTTGCTTTAATACGAAAGGGGCATCGCAGGTAATGAGTCAGCATATGACAGTCATAAGAGGATAAACAAGGAAGGGGGCGATCCTAAACTGAAAAGAGCGTCAGTTTCTCTGCCGTGTATCCTGAGGGCTTTCATGGTTGCAGACAGTTATTCGCTCCTCCCGTGTGTTGTCTGATTCAGTGATGAAGATTGACACTTCACACACAGACAGCAGACGGCAGAATCGCTCATTACCTAACCATTCCCTCTAGCTCCCTCAAGACTGCCGCAATCTACAGGCTTTTATAGCAGAGAAAGTATCCATTAAGCAGAAAAGGGAATGTTTGGTATTATGCAACTTTATTGAAAAAGAAATATATATATACACAATTTACCTTGAATATAGTTGAACTTACCTTGAATATAGTTGATCATTCAACCGCTTGATGACTGAAGCGTGCATCTTTACTTTTGCACTGCAATTATGAGGCCAGTGTTCCTAACCAGCACTGGATGCTTGTAGCTTCTAAGCTCGCCTCAAACTTGGAGTTATTGAATAAACTCAAGTTGAGGTTTATTTATATAACACATTTTCATACACAAAAGGTCGTTCAATGTGCTTTACACAAATAGAATACAAAATAAAATAAAACAGACTAAAATAATGGAAGAAATAGAATAACACATAAAAGAACATTAAAAGTGCAATAGAAGTGAATAGAAATGTAAAAGAAGGCAGAGGGGAATAGAGCAGTTTTAGAAGCTCTTTAAAGCTACGGTTGGTGCAGATCTGATGCTGATGGGCAGTTCTGTTTCAGCGGCGGGCCGCACAGTGACTGAACGCCATTTCACCAGGTTTAGTTTCAGCTCTTTTCTCCACTAGATGAACAACTCCAAGAGACCTGCCAGGATCATACACTTTAAACACATCGGAGATGTATGTAGGACCCAAGCCATTGAGTAACTTGGATGTAATGAGTAAAATAAAGTGGCCTCTTATAATCAAGCATGGACACAACACTGTGTGAAATTCTTTCTTTGTATTTAACCCATTCACCAAGCGAAGCATTGGGCTGCCACCAGTGAGGGGCACCTGCGGAGCAGTGTGTGAGGCTGTTACCTTGCTCAAGGCTACCTCAGAGGTCCTGGGATTTGAACCCACAACCTTCTGATTACAGGAGCAACTCCCTAACAGCTAGGCCACCAGCCATCTTGCGGGACTGCGCACGGAAATGAGTAATGCTTTGAAATCAATTCTGTACTGAACTGAGAGCCAGTGCAAGGACCTGAGAACTGGAGAAATGTGTACTATTTCTGTATGATGTTGTAGATGAAAAATGGACGAAAGCACACGAACATTAGGCTTCAAGGTGTCTGCTACTGCATTTTATAGTGATACAGTGCCCTATTTCACCTTAAATAGCAGTATGTCATCCAGTGTCAGAAACCACATAAGCAAGCCTATTTGGCATGACCGCACCTCTCAGTGAGGTTTGAGGTAAATGTGTGATGACTGAAGGGTGCAAGCTTCCATTTCATGTTAGCTACATTAGCTACATTAGCCTAACCAAAGGGAAATTCAGACTTTAGTTATGATGTTGAGATGTTGATAAGCTCCATTTGAAGGTAAGGATAAAACTGTTAAATGTTCCAAAAGTGACATTGTAGTGACCTATAAACTACACTTGCTCACAAGGGGGGCTGCAGCGGTGCTGCTACAGCGCAGTATGTACTGGCGTTAGCTGCCTTAGCTATGTAATCACAGACCAAGAGAACAGGACTTTTGTAAGGAACTGGAAGAAGCCAGGCAATCACGGCAGTACGTGGGAAGAACTGTTGTTTTTCTACTCTTTACCTGGCTGCACCAGTCTATTAAACTAATTTTAGCCACCTCAATGAGGACAAACTGATTGATCCAATCAGCAGCTTGGAGATGAGTCTGAATGAAGTGGATATGAACATGGTAAAGAGAGCACTGTGCTGCACCTTGAGCCTGCAGCAGGATATACGCTTCACTGGCCCTTAGCTGGACAGTTCTCTCATGACTCATGATTCTCCTACAGTCGGGCCCAGCAGATTGTAAAGCTCCTGCATTTTAACCTCTAATGGAGCACAGGCACAATTTAGTATGGATAAAAAATGCACACTGTGTACTTGCGAGAAGGTGCTGATGCAAAGCAAAACACAGAGTCCTCAGCATGTCAGCATTTAGAGCTGCAACGAGTAATCGATTAAACTCGCTTAACTTTGTTTAGTTTAGAAATGATTCATTTCATGAATCAGCAGCAATTAGTTGCCCACTTGCATGATAAGAATGCATATTTTAAAGGGCCCATATCATGGAACTTTTTTGTAAGAAGTATGAAAACTTTGTGCATCAAAAATGTACAATTCACCCCCTGGTTGATATTTTCTATATATTAAATTGTTTCACACATTCATAGAGATACAAGGGGTGTTTCAGGCTGCTTTTTGCATGAGGAACAGTACAGGGCAGCAGTCAGAACAAAGGCCGTTTGCATATGTCAGTCTGAAAGGCTGTCAAGCCTGATAAATTCTAAGGGTAAAAGAGAGGTTGACATGTAGTTATGTGGAAAAAAAACCCCACATTTATCCACACAACCATCATAAATGAAATACAACACAAATGCATTCATTTTTTGCCAACATGTTGCAAAAAAATGCAAAATTCAACTTGTTCCCTGCAGATGATGTGTTATTTTCACTTAGAAAATCAAGAGTCATCTTTTCTTTTACAGATTCTTAGTTTATTTGCTATACAGATTCTTAGGCAGTTTGCTATAAGAATTGAGGATCCTAAATTGACTGTAGGTGTGTGTGCGTGAGTGAGTGATGTGTGTATGTGTGCCCTGCAGCCTGCTGGTGCCCCGCCCAGAGTGAGCTCCAGGTACCCACAACTCCAGCGAGGATTACGCAGTTATAGAAAACGAGAGAGAGACATGAATGAGTTTGCTGTAAATATTTGGCTGTGCATAGTTTGCTTTTGCTCAATTAAGTTTTAAGTTAAAAAAGAAACCGATTGCTTGATTAATCGTTGAATAATCGGTAGATCACCTGATTACTTAGATAAGAGTCAGCGAATTTTTACTGCTTCACTATAGGCTGCTTGCATACATAGGAAGGACATTAATAGGGACTACAATCTCCAGCCAATCTCCACCCATCGTCGGGCCCCAAAATAAATGATAATGACAGCCACCGAAACACAGTAAATTATTACTCATAGAACCAAAATGCCCATGATTTATTCGAGTTTGCGCATGTGTGTGTGTTTTGGCATTGACCCCGGAGCAGAGAGATTCAGAGCAGTGTCTCTTCCCACATCTAGTCCAGAACAGTGGAGTGGTTCAGTCTGTCCCTCCGTGGTCCCTGGAGGCTCTCGGCAACTAATAGAAGCACAAACTGTTCTCAATCTTCCCCACTCAGCCGGAGGCTCCCCCACAGTAAAACAGCTCTATCACCATAGATATCAGAGAGAAAAAAAAACAGCGCTGAAAATAAGCTCTTGTACGTCATGGATTGCGTAAAACTGGGAGCTCGTTTGGGCATTTCAGACCCACAAATTAGAATATAGTTCACGCTGACAACACTGAGCTGATTAAAGAATGATTTCTTTCCCAATGTTTCAAAACGACTGATTATTCTTAACCACAGACTCTTCTAAATGATCGTTCCTCACCATTGATAGAACCTTTACATTATGTAGGTTCCTTAAACTTCAGAAAGGTTCTTCACGAGATCTCATGTACAGAAAATACCTGAAAATGTACCTTTTTAACATGATTTGGAAAAACTACTGATTACATCACTGCACACCAGTGAGTGAGAAAAAAACAATACCGTCATCTCCTCTCCCACTACCCATCATTTAACAAAACACATAGTTAACCCAGAGACCCTCCCTGATGCCAGGTTTTAATCACAAACACTTCATGGTATGAAGGGAATATGTGTTAAGATTTTGAATTCGTATCGAGTTCTCTCAGGAACCGCAATGGTTCTTCTAAGGCAGGCATCCCCAACTCTAGTCCTGGAGGGTCGGTGTCCAGCACAGTTTGGTGATTTCCATGCTCAAACTTCCCTGTTTCAACTGCCAGGCTCAGTGTGCGTTTGTAGGGGGTCCCTGTTCAATAGCATTATTACTGAAAAAACTTTATTTTCAAGAGTGTGTGACACATCTGTGAAAAAACCTAAAGACTGAACATTAAACACAGAAAGAAACCATGGTCTACTGTAGATTGTGTGGCTTCTCCATAGAGGCTTCAGAAAATATATTCGCCTGTAAGATTTCTAGATAAGGTTAAGGTTGAGGTTGCCATGTCATTCTTACCATTCCAAAACACTCAGACCCCAACACATCATATCAGTATTGGTGGTATTAAAGGACGGGTGAAAAAGAAGCTGTTATAAAACAGCTTGCAGTGCAGGAGGGCAGGTGACCAGCACAGCTGCATAATCCCTCAAACACTCCAGATTCAACTTAGCACTTAAAGATCGCCCGTGACGTCCACTTAACAGAGAGAATGATCAAAGCCAACGGAACTGACAAGAATCTGGATAACTCCCCTGTGGATAGAAGCTAAAATCAGACTTACTGAACCAAGCATTATCTACAGCAGGGACATAAACTGCACTGACATTAAGGTGGCGTTTTCATGGCATTATCTGACTGCATTACAGAATGGTAAAATTATAATTGTGATGAAATTCATTAGAGCACCCGCTCAGTTTTAGGCGAAAATAAAATGTAACTTGTGCACTTGATGTGTTTCTGTAATGCTCTGTATCCCATTAACTGTGTAAACATTTATATTCCGTGTATTTTTAAATTGTCCCAAAAACAATCAAATCAAATTGAAATCATGGTGAAATTTGTCACACAGTATATTATAAAAACGATATGTGCAGCTGAAAAATCTGACTGTAAAATATTCATCATGGCATCTATTAATGCAGCTAGTAAATCATCTCTATAATCAAAGATGACTGTTAATGTTCATACTCTGTCAGAACAGTTTATTGGGATTCTCTTTCACAAATTATTTACGGAACATTTGTGTATTGTCATGTTTTGTCGGCGTGCAGACGGTGAGTGATGGTGATCTTATCGTCGTTAGGAAGCATGAGGCACGATGCAAGGTAGAATTTATTGAATCATTCCCTAAAGCCCTATGATTGAATGTGATCAGTTCTACACCTCCAGTCTGCAGCGTTTAGATGTGTTCTCTCGTGGTGCCGGAATAACAAGCCCAATTATTAACGAGAGTTGAACAAGCTGATCTCCAGCCATCTGCAGGCCCATCTCCCCTCGCCGCCCTGTGATTACCACAAACAGAGAAAGCCCAGTTGAAGAGAGAGCACTCAGACATCCAGTACTTATCCTGCGTTCACCATCATCAGCACAGAGCATTCCGAGAGAACGGCAGCACGCTGCGCCCAACAGCTCTGCAAGTGGCGTAATGGACACGGAGGCATCATACCTG
This sequence comes from Alestes dentex, assembly GCA_037576975.1. Classification (NCBI taxonomy): domain Eukaryota; kingdom Metazoa; phylum Chordata; class Actinopteri; order Characiformes; family Alestidae; genus Alestes; species Alestes dentex. Next base: position 4,910 of record JBBIGA010127754.1, on the reverse strand, counting down.
TTGGAAACCGGCCTTGGAGAAAGGGATGAAGGAGATGGAGAAGGAATCTTAAAAAGCGTGTGCAGTTAAGGTCAGGGTATACTGGCCGAACAGCAATCAGGCTGTTGATGAGTGACAGGTTCGTGTTTGATGGGCTCCAAATGTACCGTTCCGATAAGCCTCAGCACTCTTTGTGTCTTGGCCGCGGTATATGATCCTTTCCAGACACATTCTGAGTCATCGAAGAGCAGATTGGTTGGAGACTCTTCACTGAAATTCAATTATGCCGAGTGAGTTAATTAAGTTCTCAACTTTAACAACTGAGAACGTGTCCAAATGTGTTCTGTTGCTTGTTTTGAAATGTCCACACAGTGCATTTACAAAAAAAAAAAGTCTTTTTATATAAAAGAAAGATAACCGAACAGCAAGGAATCCAAGGTTATTAAAAAGAATATCTACAATAAAGCTAATGACCATTGAAGCATGTTCCGCTGCAGAAGGTGTATTATACACCCATCTTAAGGACACTTAAGGTGGATAAAGACCCTGTGCATTTGACCCACTGCTGCAAAGTGATGAATAGTCTTAAGTGACTATTGAAAGTGCTACAAGATGAAATGGCATAATAATAGAAATAAAAGCACACAGACAATGAATAAAGCAATTGGATTTCAGTATGACTGGCCCAGAACAGCCACTTTGTCTCATAAAATGGTCATAAATGTCTGCTGAGATACATCAACTAAACATCATCAAGAAAGAGCCTGGCAAGATTAGGTATTGACAAGTGGGTTCTCTGGCGGTCAGTGTTTTTCTTGAGGGTCATGATAGCTAAAGGGCAATGATTAAGCAGACGATCATTCCTTCATATAATAGAAAAGATACAAGAAAATGATCTTACCTTACAGATTAGGATTGGTTAGATTGGTTACCTTACAGATTGGTTAGATAGCTAAGAATCTGAGGTTCGACCACCAAAACAAACATGTCAAACCATATTCCAACTATAACAGTGGTTGGTTTATCTTACCAGTAGTAGATATTCCTAATTTATTTTTTCCAAACTCTGTTTATTGGAAAAAAATAATATTCCAAATGACATTCCACAGCACATTCCATTTTTTTTTTTTTTTAGATATTCCTTAATTAACAGGATTGAATCTACTCTTAGAAACATGGGTGCCAAAAAGTTGTTTTTTGTTAAGTGAAGACTACTTTTTTTTTTTCTTAACAATTGGTCTTGCTGTTTAAAAGTGTACTGTTGAGCTATTCCACATCAATTTCAGTAACTCTTGTATAACTTATAAACTGTATGACAAAGTGAAACAAATTATAGCCTCAAGACATACCGCTGTTTAGACCCTGCCCCTGTTATCATGAACCATTTAGAGACAAACACAGAATGAAATAATGCAGGAAGACCTTTTTTAATGACTGATTACAATTTAAAACGAATCAGCTGTAAGCTTCAGTGGCGGCCCCTTCAGCTACACTGATCCAATTAGAGTCGAGTAAATGAACTTGCATTTTGTTCTTCCCCTTTGTGTAAAAGGGACCCGACTACATGGCGTGACAGGATTTCTTTTTACTATAGTGCAAGCAGGCCTTCGAGATTTATGCTGTTAAGTGTCTTCTTTTCATGTATGTAGTTTTAACATTATAATTACAACACCTCTTACAATTTTGTAGCTCATTTTCCCTTCAGTCCCGAGCTCACAGCTCTGTGCTGATTAGCCATTGATGGTGTTTCCATATTAAATAGGGGCCCTTACCTTTCAAATGAAATCAACAAGTAAATGTCATTTTTAATGAACAGCCACAAATTAGCATTAAGACAATGGAGTAATATACTGAAACAGAAACTGATGGCTGATAATGTCTAGATGTCAATGTCAGTTTATCAACCCAAATCTTCACTCTAACACGCTACGTATATGAACGTTGGAACAGTTTTTTTTTGTTGTTGTTTTTTTTTTAAACATGGCTCTGAAGGAACTCATAAAACCACATATGAAGCAGAACACGTGTCTGTTGAAGTAAAGCTCATTTACCATCGACCAGTAAGGCTTTTTAATGCCTTTTATTGTATACAGTGAAATATCGAAACAAAGTGAAGCAGAAGAAAAACAGTTGTCTTGCCAGTAACATGAATCTGTTAACAGTAACTGTGCACAAGGAATGCTAAAACATCCTTCGATAGATAATACTGTTATTCATATATTTTTTTACTCTTCCCTTTTGTAACCATAAATAAGAACTATTCGTCACTCTTTAATGTAAAGTCGCTTTAATTTCTTTGAATTCCATTTTGTGACATTTTGTTTTTGTCCTAAATCCACAGCAGAAGTCAGATGTCTGTGAGGTCTTCCATTCCTGCCTACCTCCTTTCCAAACATACTACACCAAGCCCTGCAGCTTATTCTCAAATACTGAGTTCCTATGATAAACAGATGGTTTTTTTTCTGCCAAATCTGCTGGCCTAAGAAAGGAAGCTATGATCTCCTGTGCTTGGGTTGAAAACAAATGCAGATTGGCTAAACACATTTTTGTCTTTTTGCCAACCTTGAGAACAATGCAAATACTTTCAGGAATAAACACCCTTACAAAAGAGCCTCTGAAATGAAATAAAATAATGTAAAGGCAAACGTTAATAGTGATTTTCCTTGAATACATGTTCGGTGCGGTGGATCAACGAAAGAATAAGAAATGTGGTTCATGAAGAAAAAACTCTTCTAGGGAACCTTTTTTTTTTTTTTTGTAAAATCTGATCCATCCAAAATTAAACTTCAAAAAACCCATATAGATTCTGTTCCTATTTTTGTTAACATACACTGGCGCACTGTTTTAAAATATGGATTTCTTCTTTCTTCTTCCGCTATTCAGTGTCAGAGAAACAATTTGCAATGATCACAGCATTTTCAGAAAAAAAATGTCTCTGACCAAGGCAAGACATAACTTACAGGGCACACACTGTCGTGGTTATCAAAGGAAAAAAAAAAGTTGAGGTAAGGAGTTCTCGTTTTTTTTTGTACATCTGCGGTACTTCACCTACTAATGGCTATACCTCACAGTGCTCCCTATAACAGAGTCCTGCCCTTAGTATTCACACAACAACAACAAAAAAAAAAACGACTCATGGCACGTTAGCAAATGAACAAACAAATTCAGAGTCAGAAGTACAAATCAAGACAAAAAAAAGTTTAAGGACAAAGCACATATCTCTCTCTCTCTCTCTCTCTCTCTCTCTCTCAAAGACTGAAATGATAGAGCCCTCAGTATGCACATGAGGGCAGGTAGGAGTTCATTTTGGTCACCAGATCCAAAGGCGTGTCCATACATGTACATATGTATGCGTGTGTGTGTGTAACAGGTTTCCCAGGCAACAAGGTTTAGCACGGTGAGGCACGGCCTCACAGGTCCTGTCCGGCAGTCCTAGTGCTTTATGTGTTTCTATCAAAATTAGCAGTTTTTTTTTTTTCTTAGTTCCAAATCACATGTTGTTCCCTTTTCTCTCTCTCTCTCTCCCCCTCTCTGATCTCAGGCTGACGTTTCTCCACTGAGCGCAGCACAGAGACTGAAGGGGGTGCTGTGGCTCCTCTTCGGCCCGAGCAGCTCCTGCCCCTTGCTGGATGGAGCTTCGGTCTCAGGCCCCCCATTCATGCCTCGGCCTGGCCTTTTTACAGAAACCAGTCATTCCTGTTCGGGGGCGTATCCATATAAAGCTACAGAGCTGGAGTGAACGCATGGGAACCGAACAAAAAATGAAGCACGAAATTGCGAGGCCCTCAGATCTCCTTGCGGGTCACGCTGCAAAAGAGCCAAGCAGCAGGACTTTGCGACCACATCATCCAGCGCAGCTCCCTGTTCGGACATGTCCTCAGATGCTCCAAAGTGCAACGTAAAGACGGGTCGAAATGACCTCAGGTTGGTTCTGGGTAGAGCAGGCCAAGAGCGGCAAGCTATGCAGTGAGCGCAGTGTTATTTTGCGAGTTTGACAGTTATTCCGGTTGTGTTCCGATGCCTCTCTTCTGCAGCTTTTCATTCCTCTTTGCCAGAAAAAAAACAAACAAACAAACAACAACAACAAAAAAAAAACCCAACAACAAACCAATCCCCAGCTGACCTTGGAGGAGGCGAGCCCTCAGCCGGGCAGACACACTTTCCCCGCGAACAACAGCCCCACTATTGTGAAAAAGATGGACAGCACGAAGAGCACATAAGAGGAGCCCACCACGGTGTTGTTGGGCAGCTTGTATGGCTGTCCACCCACTTCATTAATGTAGAATCCAATTGGGAAGATGAGGGCCGCCATACAAAACAAGATCACTGCAGAGACAGAGAGAAAGAAACAGACGGTTAGAATCTCAGCACTGAAAACATTTCAAGTATTCAGACAGTCAATCATTCAAGCGCTGGCCCGACTCTAAGAACCAGCGGAGCGTCTAGAGAGAATGTGGGTTTTAAATCATCAACCAGACGACAGTGCTAACGCCAAACAAACTTCTGGAATGTCCGAGCTGGACCTTCAACACTTCCGACCTCTGACCTATGTGTTTTACACCCTTGAAGACAGGAACTCGGAATAAGCTACTCTGCACCGGCCGTGAAAGCTTTTAGAGAGGATTGAGGATCAGGAGCTACACAAAGGAGCTTGAGTGGAGACTCAATTTAATCTTGACGCCCATTAGCGAGATAATAGCATCTTTCAGGAAGCCGCTAAGCTACAATTAAACATGCTGGTCTTGACGGGAGAATGGCAGATAGAGATAAAGAGAGGGGGGATTCAGAGGAAAGAGAGCGATAGAGAGAGAGAGAGCGAGAGAGAGAGCGAGCGAGAGAGAGAGCGAGAGAGAGAGCGAGAGAGAGAAAGAGAAAGAGAGACAAGAGAGAGAAAGAAAAAGAAAGAGACAAGAGACGAGAGAGAAAGGGGG
>JBBIGA010127706.1:6403-18525 GCA_037576975.1 Alestes dentex | reverse complement strand
AACTCGAAAGTGTAATTGAGTTGAACTGATTCAGGGTGGCATGACCTACTGTTGTTCACTACTAAAAGAGTTACCCACCAAGAACGCTGATGAAGAAAGACTCATCAATCAGCTTGTTGCCCTCTGGATCTTCAAGGTCAAACTTAAAGGAGAAACTACCTCCACTCTCTCCTTTTTCATGGACATACTCCACAAAGCCTGCGAGAAGAGAGATGAAACATAGTAAGATGACCTTGCAGAGCTCCTTATTCAGAAACACTGACAGCGGGACTGAAGAGACGTCACACATCAGACCGTCATCTATTTTCATGGGCTCCGTTTCAAGCTTCAAGTTTCCCTGCTTATTCTTTTTAGAAGGACTGACTAGACTCACAAAGATTTCACAGGTTTCTATGACACTGAGAGAAACTGAAGACGAAACCTTTGTTGACGTCCTCCTGAGTGAAGCTCTTGACTGCGCCTTTGGCTGAGAGGTGGACTTTGCTTCTGCCCTTGGTCAGCTGCAGTCTGCCCACGCTCACGTCTCTCGTCAGGGTGAACTTGAGTTTTAGGTTTTCGGAGTCAATATCGGTCCCTTTCAGTTGCTGCTCTGTGATTTTAGCTGAGGAACCTGGTGGAAGGAAGTGTAAGATCTGTTCAGTAACAGAAGTGAACGGAAATACATAAGATATATTTTAAGAAGATAAGATAAGAAAGAACTTTATTTATCCTAAGGGAAATTATATCGAGTTGTGCGATATAAATAAAGCAGCCTTGCTAAAGTTGGATTTTTTGACTAGTTTTCAAACAAAAATTGACTGCTGAGGAGGCGTCAATGAATTATGTATACATTTCAATAATGTCCAAAATGAATATTTAATGTGTAAAGTGATTGTTTTGTCATATGCCAACACACCACAGCACACAGTGTGAACAGTTAAAAATTCTTCCTCTGTATTTAACCCATTCACCAAGAGACGCAGTTGGCAGCCAGGAACAGCGCCCGGGGAGCAGTGTGTGGGGACGGTACCTCGCTCAAAGGTACCTCAGTGGTACCACAAGCAGTCCTGGGATTCAAACCCACGACCCTCTGATCTCAGGGCGAACTCCCTAACCACCAGAGCACCAGCTACCCCTGGAGCTGAATTTTCTTTCGAATGCTCCCCAAAAAGTGTTTCTTAGCAGCCAACAAGGTCTCAGCATATGTGTAACTTCTTTAGGCCTGTATTTTTTTCTACAGTTAATAAAATATTAGGCAAAAAAGTAGCTTCTATTAACATTTGACTGGTTGTGTATCTCTATCCTGACCTGCTGCTATCTGAAGGCCTCTGTTGATGGTGACTCTGGGTCCTTCACTCTTTCTCACGTCCATGCTGAACTCCAGACGGCCTGTCTCTGTGTGTACTCCATCCGTCACAGAGAAGCGAATCTCATCGATCGCAGAGCCTTGTCCGTCTGGGGTATACACCAGCAGCTCGTCCAGAACGTCCTGGTAGGTGAAGGTGGACCCCTGAAGGAGGATCTTGCCGTTCTCCAGCGGCTGGGAGTAGAACTGTCTCCTCCGTAGCTTACCTGTGAAGAAGCCAGTGGTAAATTTTACAAGCAGTCAACCTCAGCGACAAACATATGCATCACTCCTTCACGAAACTTTCAATAAAGTCAGCATTTGACCTCAGCTCCTTCAGTTCCCTCTTTACTGGTCCTCTTTGGTGCCAATTCATAATCCTGACTCATAATAAAACAGCAAGAAAGCTGCCATAGAGCCCCTTGACGTGCCGCCATAAAAAGCAAAGTCAATAGAGCCCTGTGGGCCCTGGCCTTTCACTTCCACCGCAGTCAGCCTAAGAGGCCCTGTTCTGCTAAATGGCACTACATACAATGAAAGCACCATCAGTCAACTCGAGAGAAGCTGGACACAAAGCTCTATAATGTGCCGTAAGACGGACACACGCAAGTAAAGAAAAAAGAAACCTCAGAGCCTCTTAATTATATGCATTAGTCTAGACACCTTTAACTTTCAGTGGGTCAAATGGTGGACACTGTCTTTGTACAAATGTAAAATATTAAAATCAAAATACATTATTGACACTAGGATACATTTTCAAAACGTTCAACTCAAAACTAAAGCTTCACCGCCAGACACATGAAAAAAATGTCTACAATTTTACTGTCTTAGTTTTATAAGCTTAGAGACTCATGTAGCTACGCGTAACAGAATCTTATCGCTAGAAAACTGCAGCCTAAATCCACTCTGCCTCAAACCATGCCGAGTTCTGTCAATTAAGTAATGTAGTTTCTGACACTGTATGACATACTGCCGTCTATAACAGGGAATAAAAATAGGGACAAAAGGCAGACTACAAAACGCCTCAAATTATTACTGTCAGCAATATAAAGCTCGTTTGTCAACTTATAGATAAAACTGACCCAGTTTCCTTCGGATCAGGAATATAACTGCACAATGCTTATCCATATAAAACTCCGAGAGTAAACATGCATTTAAAATCAATAAGTGATTTAAAAGTGTTAATGATGCTTTGAACAAAGGCAAATTTTGCAAGTGTGGCCAGCTCTGTTTATTACGCTCTGTCTTTCAAACGACATCACACTGGCTGATCTGAATTACAGAGTCAGTAAAACACAGATTCTTACTAAGCACGTTTCAAACAGTTGTAGCAGAGAAAATGCACAGATAAAGAAGAAAACCTTTCTATAAGAGCTGGGTGTTCTGATCGAGAGGGCAAATCTCAGCTGCTCAACAAGAGCAGTTTAGGAAATCAGTGAAGGAAATAAATTCAGTTAGAACAACAAAACGATCTGGGGATGAAAACGATAAAGATCAGACGGTTATCTCGACAGGCATCTCACGTTACGGCCATTTTCGACGACATTCCTCTTCTCTGATGTTACAAAACTGGTCACTTCATGTTGGTAAACTTCTCCAGGTTGTTAACATGAAATATTTTGTTGACCGGGGAAGGGGGGTTAGCTACCCTGACACTGATAAATCAGTGGTGGTTGCATTTGCAAATATAATTAACCCCCATAAGCAAATGTTTGGTAAATTTGGCTTCACAGATTTACTACAACTTTAACCCTATCATTCAGTCGTATGTTCCTACTCGCCCCTCCGTTCCTCTAAGGAACATCGTCTGGCTCTGCCATCCCTACACTCAAGCCAACCCCAGTCCAGACTCTTCTCTTCTGTGGTTCCCCAGTGGTGGAATGACCTGCTGAAGCCGACAAGAGCAGCAGAATCCCTCTCTAGCTCCAAAAACTTCTTAAAAGACTCATCTGTTCAGAGAACATCTCCTCTCCTGATGCACTTCTTCTTGCATTACTCTTACATGAAAATTTAGCAATTTAGAACTCTCCAGGCTCTCACACTGTCCTGAAACTTGAGTGTTTCCTCGTATTGTAAGTCGCTTTGGATAAAAGCGTCTGTCAACCGCTTTAGTCACAAGCTACTATTGCAAGTCTGTATACAATGCTGTATCGTTACAGTCTCCCTGTTGTGTCCGCCCACAGCATTTTATCATTTTATATTTTATATTTTAGGTATAGCTCATTCAGATATTATTTATACAGTTTTAATTATAATTCATTCCCCATTTTTTTTTACCCTCCTCTTTGTCCGTGTTGTGTTGTATGTTGCACCTACGGTCCAGGAGGACGATATTTCGTCTCACTGTGTACTAAACGTATATGGCTGGGGTGACAATAAAGCCCTACTTGACCACTTGACTGAACAAAACCTGAAATTGTATTCTTCAGACTTTCAGTGACCACTCTCGGTAGCAAACTTGGGACACCAAAGACATTTGGGATAAGGGGAAAATATTTTTTTCATACACAAAGAGTAGAAAAACAGAAAACCAAATCCCATTCGAACCTGTAGGTCTTGAAAGTACCAAGCACCAAAAACTAGCAAACCCTGTTCATTCAGAAGCCCACGTACACCAACAAACTGCAGAAACAACTTTTTTCCAGTTCAGTGTGGAGTCACTGCCTTTGCCGGGGTAACAAATACACCCTCTCTCCCCAGCACAGGGCATGCATGATTTATGAGGCCGCAGATGAAGACAGAGAAACAAAGGGGTAGAAAAGCACGGGCACAAACCATAAGAAGGCTTTTTAATAACGGTGAGAACGATCTCGTTCTCCGGCGTGTCCAGGTCCAGCACGGTGAGGGAGGAATTGGTGATGACCACACCCGTGTTCTCCTCCACGTGGATGCTGTTCACTGAGATAACTGGAACTTTGTCTTCTTTTGTTTGCTGAAAAGTACAAGGCAAGCTGCATTAGTGCTGCTTTTCGTCAAGAGACTTCCTGCCTCAGCAACAACAGAATTTAGGAGGAGTGACCCAGCACATCCAGCAAAGACCTGATATACACTTTGAAAGAAAGAAATTACGAAAGGAATTCTTTCTCAAAAATATTTACCGATGTATTTAGAGTTTACCAACAACCACCGCAACATACCTGCCCATTGATTTCAGGTAAACTGAAAGGTTTTCCAGAATATTCCACAGTTCTTCTTTTTGTATATTATCTGGGGAAGGTCTTTATGATAAGGTTCTGACTCCCCAAAAACCCTTTATGCCTTCTGTGTTACCGCATATGAATAGAAGGACCTAATACATTCTGGGAATTCAACAATACATGTAGTTTTGTGTTCATTTCTTCCACTGTACCACTGTGCAGGAACAGGCTTGTTTTACACCTGGGTGGAAACCAAGGGGTTGGAATCAGTATTGATTCTCCCTGGTATCTAGGTAAACTCAGCCAAGCCAGCTCTCTCATTGGTCAGAACTTCAAAAGTGGGAAACAAGGCCTGACATTAAATTAACCACCAAATTCATTAGGAATTTAGTCACACAGGAATCAACTTTTAGCCGTTCTTCAGTGAGTGGACCAATTTCATGAGGTCTTTCTGGAAGTCTTAGAAACATCAATGAGAGCACCTGTCTAACCATTAGATTAGTTATTATAATAAAATCGTTACTATAGTCATTATAGACTAGTTGTAAACAAAAAGTAGTGTTGTTCTTCTATTCCGTCACTGAGGAGCCACTGTCAAACTGCAACATTTGTGGTGGAATATATATTATTTGATACATTTTAAATGTCTGTGTTTAATCTAGAATTGCCAAAAAAAAAACACTGTTAAATCAGTGCCAGCATAACATTCAAAATTCCATGGTGGAAACTGTCAAATTTCCTTAGCGCTGCTCTTTTTCTTATTTTATGACTAGTTACTGTCCTTTATCTTGTAAAACAAATTGCAGGGTCACAAATGTTTATTACTGTTAATGCTGCACCCAAAATTTTAGCCGGTCGTGTACCTGGATGTCTATGGTGACGTCGAAGGCTTCAGTCTGGCTAGAGCCATCACTGATATAGAAACTAAAGATGTCTTGGTGGACGTTTGCCTGGTGGACATTCTGGACGTAGAAGATGTGGTCTGCGGTGAGGTCCTCCATCGTGAAAGGGACGTCAGGACTAATCACACGAGCCCCACTCATCGTTCCAACTGAGGAGAAGGAAAGAGTACAAGCATACGAACCTTTAATCCAAAGGAAAATAACGTAACAGACCCATCAAGCCTAAAATGTGAATGCACAAATCAAAACCAAAACTCAACATAACTGAGGGACATGTTACAATTCTGCTCAGTCACATGAAATGAAGGGTGGAGACCAAAGAGGGGAATAAACAATTAAAAATGACATCAATGTCAGATCTAGGACACGATCACTAAACTATGTTTCAAAGCAAGGAAAAAGCTTCATAAAAGGGAACTGGTGAAAACAAATGAGTGTTTTAATAGTGAAAACCCGAGCAGGCAACAGGCAGGACTGAGGTTCAATTGAAAAATGGTCCTTTTTGTAGCTGCTGAGAGGCCTTTCCTTATCTCCACTTCTCAAACAGGGGAATCACAAAGACCAAATCTTCTAAATTCTCACACCATTATTGATTTGTAGGTAAAACTGAGAATTAGAGTTCTAATTAGGAATAAAATGGCTGAATTAAACAGCTTAACGTTGTGCAAGTTTGCTGAGCAGGGTCCACTGTCCAGAGCTGAATCTAAAGTGTAACATTTATAGTCAAAAAAGCTATGATGTCAGTAGGCTACATAGTAAAACTTTTCAGTTTTATTATGTAGTAGAGTGCTGTATGTGCTTTTCATAACTAAAACTGTCCCAAGGCAGCCTTACAGAAATCCAGTTTCAGACTTCTAATGAGTTGGCTGAGCGAGACAACGGCAGGAAAAACTTCTTATCTGAGGAGTACGAAGAAGAAATACTGAAAGGAATCAAGACCCAAAGGAGAAGAACTTATCCTCCTCTGACAAGCACCAGACAGTGAAGTTATAAGCAAAGGGAATATGCATGCAGCCTACTTGGCATTTAGTAAATTATATAGTAAATTACAAGTGGAAAAATATCATTAGTTCAATGCATATGTTGGCCACTGCACTCTTTGCCACTTTATTAGAAATCTACTGCCTTGAAGCTCCTCAGTGCAGGTGTACTGCTGTATCTAATGATGCTCAATTTGTGTTAGACAGCTCTTCATTAGTGCTCAGTTTCTACTCTTGGCTGGGCATTTAAAGTAAAGTAAAGTGAAGTGGACACTTATGGTCACGTGTGAACACACTATAGCACACAATGTGAAATTCTTTCTCTGCATTTAACCCCTTCACCAAGTGAAGCAGTGGGTACCCAGTGGTGCAGCACCAGTGGAGTATTGTGTGGGGATGGCACTTTACTCAAAGGGTACCTCAGTGGTGCCACTAGCAGTCCTGGGATTCGAACCCACGACCTTCTGATCGCAGGGGCAACTCCCTAACCACCAGGCCACCAGCTGTGGGTGGTACATCTCTGCCCTCAACCTAGCATGGTCAGAAACTCACAATAACAGAATAATACAATACTTACCTATAATAAATGGGGTTCAGCGAGGTTGAAAACACTGTGACAGATAAACTACAAACAGTAATTGTTGAGTGAAGCTGGACTTTTGATGCAAAAGTGAACAACTTGTCTCTCAAACCCACCTTGTTTTGTGTTCTCTATGAAGCCGTACTTTGGAGGGCTGATCAGCCACACCAGTAGATCTTTTTTGGATGTGTCTGGGTCAGATGCGATGATGTGATTGGCTGAAAGTTGGACCCTGCCTCCCTCCTGGACCTGGCAACCCAGAAAAGCACCAATTTTGGAAACATATCCATTAGAAGGGGAAATCTCTGGCCTTACAGCGATAGCAATTTAATGTGGTTGTTTAGGGAAAAAAATCATGAAATCTCTAATTTCCACATGATTCAGTAAGATTATTTTGGTACGATTCAGAGAAAAAGTACAATAAATCCACAAATGGAGCAAATGGTGCTAGTGTACAGATGAATGGAGAGTCCAGAAATCTGTTTTTCTGCTAAACTCATTGCACTGCAAGCTGAACTAAACACAATGAAATACATCTTTGAATGACAGATTGGGGAGGTTTTGAGAACTGCCACCTTTGACTAGATTGGTCTGGAAAAACTAACATGAACACGACCAACCACAGAACGTTTAACATGATGTGTCCACAGGAAAAAGCATTATTCATGTTTAATAGAGTGGATAAATGGTTGGCGCATTCAAGAATGACTTTTTCAAACAGGACAGCAGTATTGTTTTCTGGCTCAGTGACTAGGCCTGTGTCTTTATACGCCCCCACTGAAGTTCAGAGAGGTCCAGTTTAAATTCTCCATGAGTGGTGATATTTTGAGAGCTGTAATGATTTTACATCAGACAGTCTGTGCATTTCTGTAGGTAGGGTGCCTGAGGCTGAAACTGCACCTCTTTTTTCTATCTTTTCTCTCACATGACTGAGGACTTTATTGAAAGACTAGTCGGTTTGTAAATATTTAGTCATGTATCCCATGATACTAACGTGAAAAACTCCTAAACAGAAGAAGACCCCTAAGAAATGAGCAGAATTACAGGCCAAGTTTTAGGCCAAAGTGGTGTAAAGGTTTTTGAACGTACTAATATTTCAAAGCCCAATGATTTTTTTTATTTAATATTGCATAGTGCCAATTTACAGCAAGACAAAAGCGAAATGTGCTTTAAGCGACCACTTTGTTAAGTCAAAATCAATAGCCCCACCACCACCCCACCTTCAATTCAGCACCGTTCTGCAAAAACACATATCTGGTCATCCTGTGCACACGGTACTGAGATACAGACAAAAACAATACAACAACGCTGCTTACATATTTCATACTTTTTCAACGATCAGAGTAGTGTCAGCTCTATAATGCTAGAGAGTGAGACGCCGTGTCGCGTGGTGGGAACTCTAACCTTGATGCCGCTGCGGACAGTGACCACAGGTGGCTGTCGGTGCACGGAGGTGATGGTGATTGTGCACATCTGGTTCTCCAGGCGATTGTTCTCACCATCATAGACGATGAAGTGAAAGATGTCGGTTACAGGCTGGTTTCCGGTTTCAAATGAGGTGACGTACCTGTTTATAAACCATTACTCGTTAATTCACACCTATAACTATGTTCATGCACAACTAGACACGAGTAGTTGAGAGCTCAGGTCAAAACAACTTTAAAAGTTAAAAATCAAGATGCTCAATAAAACAGTTATAATCATTGACTACAAATAAATCAAGAACATCAGAGTAGATGCCACAAAACAGACACGTTTTAAAATACATTAAAAAACAATATCAGTGCAGATGCTCCATAAAACACCTCTGAAACGTAAAAGAGTAATCAATATTTAGACAGTGATGTCCAGGTACATTATGACAAAATCAGTGAAGAGAAGGTGTCCTGCAGGGCGACCAGCCAAATGGGACCATGTCCCAGAAAACTGTGCTCCATTTCTGTTGACTACAGTAAAGCCAAAGAACTCAACATGAGAATCTACAGAGTGCGTTAATATTTGTTTTTCACTGAAATACTAAATCCTCAACAGGGTTTAGTATCACCGGAGAAAAGCTTAGCCCAATTAGAAGGGTTAATGTGCTAATTCAAGATAAGTCTCCCCAAGCAGTGCAGAATCATATTTGAAAGCTCATATGATACTGTTAAATATTTTAAAATAGCTGAAATCTTGCTCCCTAAAAGCCTAAGCCTGCACTAGCAGATAACACCTCATTTGTGATGTGGCAAAGAAACCAGCTTATGTAAAAAATGAAGTAAAAAAAATACTCCACTATTAAATACTAAACTGCTATTTCTAACGCTCATAATGAGAGAATGTTAAGAGCCAGTTAGGAAATAAGACCATTTGAACTGACTTTACCGTGTAGCAAACTTCCACGTGAAGCGTTCTGCTAGACTGAGATGATTACTGTACCGAATCTTATGGTGGTTGATGTCCTCCATTGTGAAGGTGGAATATTCGTTCAGTTCTTCGTGGTCTGTTTGGGAGATTGTTTTGGTAAGGAGTCCATACATGGGCACCGAAACCAGCTGGATACGAATCTTGTCATCAGAGGAATTATTGTCCTGGAGATACGATTGAAAACACACACACCAAATTGAGGAGCACATTTCCAAAACTCACTCAGTCCTTTTTTTGTGATTTCTTAGGTAACACTACTGTTGGCATACTTTTACATGACCTCTTTAAGTGCAACAGTACAAGATTAGGTGAATTTCCAAAACTCACTCAGTCCACAAACTTAAAACTGTATCTTTAACAATACTAGTAGACAGAAGTATGTTAACAATTTTTATGCAGTTAGCTGTCATTGAGTCTATGCTGTGTCATGTAGTAGGATATAAATATTAAACTTGTACATAATTTTGTGACACTGAATATTGATATTGACTTAAAAACTGCATTCATTATATTTTTTTAAACAAATTTGCCCACACTAAAATGTGCAGGAGTTGCACTTTAGAATCAGGCATTAAAAAATAACAAGTATCTGTAAAATTTCAATTAAAAAAAATATTTCCTGTAAGAATTGCTTTCCAATTGGTAAAACAAGTAAAACGATTTTCCGAAAAAAAAAAAAATGCTTTTGGACTGAGTGAATTTTGTAACTTTGCTCTTCAGTTGATTGATATTGAATGAATGGTAACAATTTACATGCGCACTACTAGTATGATCGTTATCTGGTTTTATTAGTTCCCTGATTATTTAAATGCTTATGTAAACAGTAGGTCATCATTTAAAAAAACTGGACTATTATCTAATTATGTAATTGCTGTATTCAGTTGTAAACGCTTCATCTGTAATCCATTTTTGTAGAATGCCAGGCAAAAGCTGGAGACCACCTTTCATTTATTTTCTATTTCCCCCTATGGATCATCTAACCTCCTCGGAAATCTTCTCTAGAGCCATTTTAGACGTGCATGGGAAGGAAATGTGTGAGGCAGCTGAGGTGTGTTTGTGTAGCTGCTAGTGTGACTGTGTGTCATTAAAGTGAAACAATGTTTTGGCAGCTGCTTTTTATTGAGAGGACACAGTCGTAACTGGTCGGGTTTAAGACTGACAGGATGGAATTGCACACAAGTACAGAGTGGACGAATTAAATACTGAAAAAACTGACATGATACTTAAGGTGAATAACTTCTACTAAAGGGCCACTGGAAATGATTGGAAATGAAATAAATGAAAGGATAGTCTCTTTCACACAGTACTGTACAGTTGTGCATTGCGGAAACAACTGGAGAGAGAAGAGCTGCCTACAAAGTATAAATTGTGTATTGTGTATTCAGAAATCGAATTACTGACTGACTCCTGTTGACCTGATTTCTGTGAGAGCAGTGGATTCTAAAACAGCTGTTTTTGTTTTCTCACCACATAAGCCAGATGGGAGCGCCTAATGACTGTGCTGCTCTTCTCTGCCACTTCCATGGACAGCAGGGCCTCAGGGTCACGCTTGGGTCCGTCCTCTCCGCCCCCCGACACCATCACCTGCACCGTGGTGGAGGTCAAGGACATCCCATCCGTCACGGAGAAGATCATGGCATCCTCCTCAGTGTTGAGGCCAGCGTGCTCGTACTGAAGAACGTTCCTGGTGAGGTCACTGAAGGTAAATGTATCACCTGTTGGACAGATTTAGACCACAAAGACCAAACAAGACATGTTTTTGGTAGCTTTTTATGACCATGCCTAAAATGGGTCACTATAAAATAGTCAGAACCGTCTTATGGCAGAATCCACAATGACCAAACATGTTATTCAGGAAGAAAAAAAAAAATTTATGATCACTTTAAGGAGCAATTTTCTCCTAAACCCACAGATAATACATGTTTAGGGTCTGATCTTCAGAATGAGCTTTACAAACAACTGCCAAATTATAGCTTAAGGAATATTTACCAAGAAAAACACTTTTTTTTTTTTTTGCCAATGATGGCAATGTTAATGCTTAATCAAAGTATTATTAAAGTATTATATACATATGTATATCTGTATGTGTGCATTCAGATTTTTAAGACTGTCATAAAAAATAGATTATTGGTAAGTTTAATAAAGTTTATTTGATATTTGTCCCACGTCACTGTATTGTAATAAACCACACACGCAAGTTTATTGGACATTATCTGACATCTCCACACAGATTAAAACAAGTGTGTGACTATTTAGACAGGCAGTTTACACAGTGATACTCAGTAGGATACAAACTTGTATAGCCTTTTAGCTCCAGTACAAAACTAAAGAAGTAGAACTTCACATATCAAATGTCTAATCAACTGAATCTGGGGTCTGGAGCAAACTGTGGTGTTTCTATGGACCTACCATTAACCATCTGCGTTTGAGTGCCAAAGTCCACTCTGAGGAGGGTTCCATGCACCGGAGCCTCCACCAGCTCGAACTCCAGCTCATCTGGGGCCGTGTCAGCATCCGTCACGGCCAACTGCTGACCCCCTAAGGAACACACAGAATACAACCGCAAAATCTGTTAATATACATCTAATATCGTAACCACACATCTGCTATCCCAGGCCTCTGTTTGGGACCTAAAACTGCGTCTAGCAAAGACTCTAAATTGTCTTTGCTGTCATGTGACCTCTTTAATGTCAAACCTATTACTCTGTCCGGGAAATGCTTGGGCAGATCTAGTTTTTAAAACATGTTTGATGCGTCAGCACATCATTGGTCAGTATGTGATACCAAAAAGAAGAC
>JBBIGA010127698.1:5553-23512 GCA_037576975.1 Alestes dentex | reverse complement strand
AGTGAAGAGCGCGGGCTATAAAAGGGGCCTGCAGGAGCGACGAGGTGAAATGGGTTTTGTTACTTGATAACCGATTAACCCAGAGGACCGCTCCCGTTCCCGCTCCCGAAGACGACGCCTGTCGCTTCGTGGCTCCTCTTCACACGCCTCCGCACACCTTTGAAAGCTGAGCACCGATCCCCCAATACGACTCACTCCTTTTTGCACTTCTACCACTGTTGGAAATAAACTCTCTTGCACTTTGATGCACTGAAACCCTCAAACTCCGTTTTTGTGTTCTGTCTCAAGTGCTACACAAAATTGAAAATTAGCATATAAGATTAAGAGTAGTTCAGAGTACACTCCTAAATAAAACTGTTTTCAGATTAATGTAACTTTGTAAATGAATTATCAAAAAAGGCCTACAAACGATGATAAATCAGTCATTATATGTCATGTTAATGTTACTGCTGCCACATATGTCTTACAAAATATCAATTTAGTGTTGAAACACAATACCTGAATATTTCACCCTATTTTTGCCTCTGGTGAGTGTATTTAAGGGTAAGGATTCCTGTTGTTTTTACTCAAGTAGAAATGGAAACTTCTGATTTTACTCAAGTATTTGCACTAATTTTACTAAAACGTGTTTCCCCTTTCACTCAAGTGCAAGAGATGTGTACTTTAAACACCACCATCTAGCAACTACATTTGTTACCATTTTTGACTGAAATAAACACTGAACAAGTAAAATGGTGTTGCTAGACAATTTTTTTAAATGTAGGTTGATCTTGCAATTTTCCTTAAAAAAACGCCTTAGTCCTATGAGGTATTAAAAATGAAACATTAAACATAGCCTCTGCTACTACCGGAATAATCCTACGTCTGCTGCCTATACGCTGTTTCCCGTGCGTGTAATGGCCCTTTGCTGCCTTGATGAAACAACAGTCTTCTTTAAAGTACTGTTATATGGGTGTTGGCACTAGGTGGCATAGTCGCACCTTGCTTCTCGTCGTGACCCGACTTTTTGTTTTGTCTGTCGCCTGTCATATTAGTTTTCCCCTTTTACATTTTTGATGGATTTAAAGTGTGCACCGTTACGCACACAGCTTGTGTAACATGTAAACAAAATGTTGTAGAGTTTATAAGGGGTGTTAATACGTTTTTGTGGTTTTAAGTACATCCGTTGTAACGAACGACTAAAAATGGCGCCGGCCATCAAACTTTCTATACAGATGCCAGTTAGCTTTAGTTTTGTGCTTCAGTATATTCAGTTTTGGTTATAGTACCGTTGTCCTGATGTAACAGCTTATTCTAAATGAATATATTGTGCTGTTCCTGTCTGATGTAAACGTTGGAAAGCTAAACTTGGCAAGTTTTCAGCTCATGCTGACAGAACCATTAGCATAAAAGTTAGCATGGAAAAGTAAAAGAAGTTGAATCATTTTGAAACACTGAAGAATAAATGCTTTTCTGAATAATCATATTGTAAATAAATAATCTCATTTTTAAATTTCTTTTTTAAACAAATGCAACATTTAAGCATTTATATGTCACGGTATTTTATATCTGCTGCCACATACGTTCCATAAGTGGTCAATATAATGTAATTGATGTAATTAATATAACAACCGTAGATATTTCACAAGTTTTACTTAAAAATACGTATTTTGGTTACCTCAAGTAGAAATGTAAATAGAGGACCTTTGATTCAACTCGAGTAGTCTTTTACCTAAGGATAGCTCCAATTATTTTAGTTTCAATTACTTAAGTAATTGTTTAATTGCTAAAGTACAGTAATTGTATGCAAAAAATACCTTTAGACTTATTTTTTGGAAATACTACTCAGTCTATGAAATAAATTGGGTTTATTTAATGCAGCAGTGAACATGTTGTGACTAATAACTCTGGATGGTTTTACAATACTGAATACTATTTTCTACATGTAGCTATATAATGAGAATATGACACTGGCATATGCCGCTTTTAGGTGGAATATGCCAGTGGCATATGCCAATTTAGAATGGAATATGCCACTGGAATTCGATGATTTTATAATACGCACCTATTTTCTAAGAATATGCCAGTGACATATAACGATTTTAAGTGGAATATGCCAGTGGAATACAATGGTTTTACAATACCGAACTATTTTGTCTACATATGGCTATATAATGAGAAAATGCCACTGGCATAGGCCGCTTTTAGGTGGAATATGCCAGTGGCACATGATGCCTTGGAGTGGAATATGCCACTGGAATATAACGATTTTATAACACGAAGCGATTTTGGCTAAATTTGACGATATAATAAGAATGTGCCACTGGCATATGCCGATACAAACTGGAATATGCTATTGGCATATGGTGATTTAAAGTGGAATGTGCCACTGTAATGCAATGATTTTATGATGAGGAGCAATTCTGCCTACATATGAAGATATAATGAAAGTATGCCATGGAATATTCCGCCCTGTGTTGTAAAAAGAAATACTTATATGTCAATTCTTGATCCCCCACAGTTAAGTATTTGTAAATAGTGTTTAATAAAATCGTCTGCCAATAAATTCAGATATATGATAATTATTTCAATTTAAGCTGATGTGCAATGTGCTCACACCTGCTACCTGTTCACCAGACATGCCTCCAATACCCCTTCCACGAGGAGAACATACTAACTCCGCACACACAGTCCCTGGAATCGAACCCCTAACCTTGTAGGTGGGACCTCAATAGATGGCGCTAGTAGTAGGCTATTATCTGAACTATAATCAAGATAATTAGAAATTATTTTTGCCATGGCAGCTATGCGAGTCTTTTTTTATTGTATGGGGGATATGGGGGTTGTGTTTGTTGTCGACCGTCATGCAGATAATACGGGAATACCAAACGCTGGATGTGCCTGCTAACAGGGCAGCTGGTAACTCCCTCCCAAAATCTAATGAAATACATTCCGTGACCTGCATTTTTGTGCATATTTTAACAGATCTTTTCAAGACACGAAAAACACGAAAGCAACACTTTTTCACTGCTTAGGGAGACATGTTACTAAATGAGACTAGACAAAAGATCAAATTATCTGAAGTTTTGAATATCCTAAATACTTGTGTGGTAAATTTAAAAAGACTAAAAAAAAAAAAGCAACACACCCAAAACTTTTACAGTAATTTTATGGGCAAAAATATTATTTGAACAGTTTAAAGAGTACACAATTACGTTTTTAATGCGGCCTCATTTTAGAACAGAGGTTAGCTAAAATTATGTCAGCTAAACACTGTATATCCTAAAACTTGCATTTCCAAGACAATTTCCCTGTTAATCGTTATTACAAAGCCTTTCCCATATATTTAGATAATCTGTTGACCTGCTTAACCTGGACAGTGACACCTGCAACTATTGCACGAAACCAGTCAAGGCCACATTAGAGCACATTAATGAAAAACATTTAAAGTATGCTTTACACTTCAAGGACTGTGATGCTGGTAATTGTTTTCCTCCGGAATGTTTTGAATGGCTACTAATGGCTAATTGCAGGCACGTCAAAACATTTTTGCACTTTTGTTGTTGATAATTCACAGCTGCCCTTATGGCTTTTTATTAAGATTCATGAAATTTGTCAGACACACGATGACTTTTGCTTGAACAAAGAATGTTTAAAAACTTTTTGTGACATAATTTAAGTAAACTGCATGTTCCTAAACGTTCTTGCCATAAATACTGTGTTACAGAAGTGTTTACCATTCCCTGCTTATGTAACAAACTGAAAGGCATTAAACGAAGCCACTGGCATTGCACCAAGTGTGAGAAGATCATCCAACGTCAAGTAATTTTAAAAATCATCTGCTAAAACATGGTAGGTCAAAAGGATGTGCCTATTAAAAATTTTTTTACGCTTAAATTTTAATGATGGCTCTGTATACATTTTATTTGTAAATGAATGATTTTAGGTTGTGTTCTTCTAGACAAGAGTGAACAATCAAGTATGTATATACTGTCTCATCATTTCAATATTTTTTCTTTACATACAAACTGCCAGTAAACCTGACCTATGGTTCTTCATATTTTCCTGCTAACTTGGTTTATTATTATAATCGCTTCGTACGTAAGGCAACTGTGTTTCATTGTGTAATGTGATATGAGTAACAATGAATGTGTTTGTTTTTAAGTTGAGCCAGAGACAAAGGGACATGGAAGTCCCCCTACAGGTGTGGAACCAGCAAAGAAAAACACTAAGAAACATAATGAATGTGACAAATGTTCATCCTCCTTTAGCACCATTACAAGTTTAAGAAGGCATGAAAGGGATTTCCATGGAAATGAAAAGGAGCCCATATTTTGTGTTGATGTGGAAAAGGGAATCTTTTTTTTTTTACTACAAAGCAGATTAGAGGCAAGAGGTCCCATATTCATGTGTGTAAATGTACAGTCTCCCAAAAGATTGGTTGTGAGGTAGAAGACTGTAGAGAGTTCATGGGGTTGGCGAAGTTAAGTGGAGTTAAGTGGACCTGGAGTGGAGTGTGAACATCTGAAGAGAGTCCCTAATGCTCCCTCATTTTCTCTGTGTGCTACACTTTCCAAAGCATCCCCACAAACCATGCTGGACAAAGGATTGATATCCAGCACAAGGAAGGATGAGTGTATAAAATTATATTCCATGGCTGGTGCAAACGGAATTTGTACTGTGTTTTCAGTTTTTTACAAAAAAATACGGCTATTCAGGACGGTATGTGTACTTTTCAGTGTACACTGGTAACAAGGACTTTTGGTGTCTCTTTGGTCAGACTTGAGTGAGTTTTGACAAAAGAACTGGGCAATGGTTTTACCTTTGTAAAGGCACCAAAAAGGTTATCACTGCACACATATTTACCTCTCAATTTGGTGGCTATATCAGGAAATGGAGGATCTGGTAAAAGACTCAACAAAAAATGACAGTAAGGATGACAAGTCTGAGGATGATGAGAACACAGATGATGATGATGATGATGAAGAGCAGGAGGCTCTTAATACAGATCAAATTATAAAAATGACAAACTATCTTTGGGAATATAAATGAATACCAGAGACCTTACCACATGACCTACGAACTCACACTGGACCTGTACCTGACAGCTTTGAACCATGTCCATACTGCCCTGGACCTATGCCAACTGATCTATAACAGCCAACAACTGCCACAAAAAAAGCCTCAGTCTATGATTTAAATTCTGTTACAAAAGGTGTGTGTTGGTCTGTGATGGCCTTCAAAGTGTTATTCGTGTATACTTTTGTTTTATACAGGAATAACCCTTTATTTTATTTTGTTAATCTAAAAATAGGAATTACTGTCTGCATTAAACACTGCCCAATCTGCAAAACACCAGTGAGATTCCAAGACTAGAGCTCAGGCTTCCACAACTACAACAGTAGAATTCTGCTCAGCATCCCCTTGTGCTCAGTGATGACCTCTGCCCTGAAGGTATGCAGTTACAATAATAGTATTTGCTTCAAAGAATGTGTATGTAATATATTTTGTAATATCATGATTGTCATGTTGCAAGCGTTAGTGTGTAAATTTATAATTATTTTCCACAGTCAAACACAGCAATAGGCAGGTTCCTGAGTATGATGGAAGATCACCTTAATGTGCACATCCACCATAACGCATTGAGGAAGGCCATGTTTCACTTCTTGGCCATGACAGACTACACATATGATTTTTTTTGCAATCGGTGTGGTCACCATTCTCCAGTTCTTGTTGCTGATGCAAACTGGAAAGTAGCGTTTGATTTACCAGGTCAGAAATATTGTTCTTTAATAATGCAAGCTATCACACAACCTATAAGTATCTCAGTTATCAGAAATGTCTTTTGCTGATATAATGATTTTTACTTTCACAGTGAATCTTTTAAGAAGACCATCTGTGGACAACATACAACAAAACAATCTGTGCATCAACATAGAAAACAGATGGAGCTCACTAGAGAAGGAAATTATTGCTGCTGGATTATGTAACGGTAATCTTATGGGTGATGGTAGAATTCCACATAAACCTAAATTAGTTCAATTATTGACTAAGTATTCAACTTGTTTTGCAGGTACAACGAAAACCCTTTCTGTAGTGAGCTGTCCTATTCTGTATTTGCCCCATGGATTGGAGCCTCATGCTGAACTGGACCTGTTGTGCCAAAAACAGAGGCCCTTAAAGGATTTTCCAAACCCCTATGTGACAACTCAGTTCAACCTCAGCAGAGGACACAGTGCTGAAAATTCTTGAGAATATTTTCATTTAAGTTAAATAACTTTGAAGAATACACTAAAAATGCAATCTGGACTAAATGTCGTATGTGTTTTTCAGACCTCCAAGAGTGAACTTGTTTCTGCATGTGTGGAGCTGGGGGTTTCTTCTGAAGAGTCTAGTACAGATTTAGTAAATCCTCTGGAGGAGCTCCTGCTTTATAAAGAAATATACCCCAAAATGTTTGTAAACTGCAGAAAACTGGAGGTTTGTACCATTATTATAACTCTGGAATACACACACACACACACACACACACACACACACACACACACACACACACACACACACACACACATATATAGGTAATTATTTACTTTTATAGGTTATTTTAACAAATTCCATGTTATTTAAAATGTGTTATCTGTAACCATCTAACTTTTTTTTGGTCAGGTGGTGTTCTTCATGTTGGTTGCCCTCATTCAGTTGTCTACTGTTGTTCACCACTCTGGTGGCAGGAGTCAGCCAGGGATCACGTTGATGCTTTATTAAGTTTTAAATCACCACTTATAATTAATGTGTCAGATATGGCTGGACAGGTAGCAAGTCATGCAAATAATCGCACAAGACAGAGATTCTTTCGACCTTTTGATGGCAGGCTATGCGAAGCGACCGAGGAGAATTTGGACATGGCCTCTAAAAAGGATCTTCATGTAAATTTTCCTTGGCTAAAACGTATGAAGCAAGGTGGACCAACTCAGAATGTAGGTACTGCTGATGGTGGGGATGTATCAGAGAGACCACATCCTTTTACCGGTACATCTGACCAGTATTCACTGTACGACCGGTTTCATCAAAGAAACCAAAAGAGAATCAAAGAAAAGCTGAGGAGTCTAGACCTTCTTCCAGAGTTGATCGGCTACATAAATTCATCAGTGGCTGAACAGCTAAACAAAGAGCTGGCAAACTCACGGTATTTCTTGTGTCAGCTGAAAGATATGCATTTCATGTTCATGCTCCGACTGGTCTTCCACCTGCATAACCAGAGGGTCAACATGTCTTTTATGAAAAAGATGTTGAGGTAGACAGATGGTGCTACACAGATTGGCCAGTATGGTAGACTCTGTATGGTGAAGGTATGTTTCATTTTAATGTAGATTAAAGAATAAAAATATTATGGTTTCACTCTAAATGTAGTATGTTATTTTCTTTATATTTAGTTCTTGTATAGAGAGGTCAGCACAAGAGGAACGAGCAAAACTTGTTAAAGAAGACACAAGAGAAACCATACAGAGGGGCCAACACTTTTCTGTTTCCCTTTTCCCAGTTTTAAAGGAAAAACAGTAACGTTTTTTTCAGAGGATACCCTGCCTCCTCCTCCATGGTTGACAGATAATGTAAGTACATGATGAGAGTGCTTGACTTAGTACTTGTTAGGGTTGATGCTGGTATATATTGCTGCTGGTATGTATAATTTTTTCCTCAAGCACTCGAGATCAGTCTTGGACTCGAGTCCGGTCTTGAGACCAGTTTTTGATGGTCTCGGTCTCGTCTCGGAATCGTCGGTTAATTACTGTGCTGTGTATTGTCATCTTGACAGCTTGAAATAAAACCAATGACATTACAATTTTCTCTAGGTATCTGCGAACCGTAAGTCAGTGAGTGGGCTCTTTTTATTTTGCACAGTTTCCTTATCGTTAGTAATTTTTAAATCAAATCTGACTGCGGTTAAATTTAGTAAAACAAATGCAACAGGAGTCGCAGATTTATAAATGGAAAATCAGAACCGGGCATTTATTTTAAAAAATATCTGCATACGGTGACCATTCGTCCAGATTTTGTCCGGGCAATTGCATTTCTGCCCTTTAGTCCTCATTTCTGAAGCTCCAGCAAAACTTAAATAAAAACTAATAAACATTTCAAAACTAATAGCTCTGGAGTACAGTTGATAAAACCATAGCTGGTGTCGGGATTAGTTTAGTTTGAGGCACATTACAGACATTAAAACTGAAGAGATTCTCAATAAAGATAGACTTTACAAAAAAGACACTAATGTCTGTGATACAATGCGATACACTCTGGCCTCCTGTTGTGTCCAGTCATTTCACAAAATCTGACTCTGTTTAATCTGTTGAATCACTTCACTCTAGCATAAATGTTTCTATTTCATCCATTCATTAATTACAGAAAGAAGTAACAATATTTTCATGGCATTAATTTGTTTCATAATTTTTGTTCATAATAAAAATGCTAATACGATAATTATAGAAATTTATGACTCTTTTGTTTTATATCATGTTGTTTAGGCTGTCAGCACACGAGTCGCACAGATTGCTTCCACTACTTCGAGTGTGAAAGTCCTCACGACGTATCTTTCCACGCCACCTGACCTGCTTGACGGTATATTTCAATTGAAAATTGTCTAGTAATATTGAGTATCTAACTCAGAGTCAGGAAACCATTTCATTCTCTGGGTGAGTTTATTACATTGTTTTACAAAAAAAGTAAATGATTGAGAGAAAAGATAGTGAGTACATATGTCAGTGATGTGATTTGATTATTAGGTATTTGGCAGAAACTATTTTTTTGCATTTGTCCTATGTTAATGAAACAAAACGTTGTTGTACTGATTTACCTGACCCTCTACCTCCAGTTATGTCAAATTCTGTCTATGTATTATACATGAAAAATATTTCAAGTGGTGTTCATTGCCAACACTTTTGCCATAATGAAAGCAGACAAAACACAGTGACTTGCACAATTGTACTTGTACAAAACACAAAACAGAGCTTAAGAGTGATTTCAAAGACAGTGACAGCTTTTGAATAAAACCAATGGACTTAACTCATCATTGTGTACATACATTAAGTAGAATTAGTTACACAGTGTTTTAAATGAATTTGTGTGTCATTATACACAATCATTAATTTTACTTATCAGTGATATTCCATTGATGATTTTATATTAACAGGTGTTTTGTGGTCACTTGAAAGAGATACACATTTATGACTCATTGGGCCTGTACAAAACCTTAATGGATTTGCTAAAGTAACAATTTTGTATATGTATGTTAGTAAAAAGGATGAAAACTGAATTGAACTGACAATACCTACTGAAACAAGGAGTTCAGTTTGTCGTCCATCGGTATGTCAAGAGTTCAAAACTGGGATGATATTTATAGCATATTTAGGATTGTTTTTGAAGAAGGTTGCTCTTTTTCAAATGATTAATTCAGTAAGGTCTGGGATGAAAGGAGAAAGGATCAAAAACTGTTTATTTTACAATACAGTTAAATGTGGAACGGGGAAAGCAGTTAAAAATGAACACAGAACATGGAAATACAACATATCAGTAATATGTATCAGTACCAGTAATAAATCAGTAAAAAATATTAGTCCCTATAACTCATTCAAAGATTATATAAATCCCCTTTTTGCGAGTTTCCTGTGGACAAATATGACACATTCCTGCAATAAACCTAAAACATATTTCTGCCTCATTTTACAGTTATGCATTTAAGGATAAGTGGAATTTGAGCGACTGGGCAGTCACATACCCCTCACAATGGCTGCAGAATGATTCTCAAAACTGTGGGATATTAGTTTGCACTGTAAGTCCAAGGGCTGTTTTTCAAGTGAACTCTATGTGCTGTTGCAGTTTAATCACTTGTTTTGTGTACTTAACAGATGGCAGAGATGGAAATACAAGGCATACCGCTGGCAACAGAAAGTCTCAGAACAGCTCAGCTTGAATATCTCAGAAGATACCATGCTACAATGTTGGCAAAGGATGTTGTGATAGAGGTCATTCAGACATGAGATTTATAATCTATACACAACTTTACAACATCTGCCTATAGGGAATCAACTTAATTTAATATTTTCTTATTCTTAAAGAAGTCCATGAGGATCCCTGACCGAGGCTCTGACTGCATTTTCCAAAAACTGGGAAAGACATGGTAATTTTAAGTTCCCAGAAACTATTTTTTTTTACATGAATATTTTACTTATTTGTTGTTAAACTGCTTTGAAATTATTTACAGGTCACTGTATCCAGATGTGAAAGATATGCTGTGGGTTCAGTGTGACAACTGTATGGGCTGACTGCATGCTGACTGTGCTGGAGTTTCAGAAACTGATTTCAAGGATGGGTCTTTTAACTGTGGTTGTCGGCTTCCTCAGCCCTATTTATGTGACAGGTATGTTGTAGTGGATATATTCAAAGAGCATATATGTTTGTAGGCTTGCTCACTTTTGAAGATAAATAGCTTTAGTCACCAGAATTCAAGAGTCAATCCTTCGGCACGGACTACAGGAGCTTATTACTGATGATGAGATCAAGGTGAATATAGTAAAGGTCATGTAATCACTTGTACAATTACAAACTTTACTAAAAATGTTTGTGACCTAAATCTCTGTTTACAGGATTTGCATGTAGCACTTAACAGTGAAGAGAAAAGATCAGGCAGATTCTACCTGTGGAAGCATCCAGAAACATCCCAGAGATGGAAACAGCACTGTAAGCCCAAGATGTCACATTTCAGTGAGCACCATGTATGTTATGTTACAACCAATTTTTTATGGTGTTTTTTTTTTTTTTTTAACTACCATTGTTATTCTGCTATTTATCTTTATGTTTCTTTTGTCCCTAGACCATACGACTTATTGAAAAAATCATAAGCACCCTACAAATGATGAAGGACTTCAGTAGCCTGGACTTCCTTTTCAGTGTTATGCTCCCAGAAGAAGGTCTTCATATTCACAATTTCCATATATTAAAAATTGGGATTTTATATCTAAGGCAGCCATTCCATGTGCTACTGATTCCACCAAAATTACTGATTCATCTTAAAGAGGACATGATAATCTGATTATCTGAACCAAATCTCACAAAATAAGAAAAAGATGGGACCCATTTTCTACGACACAGAAAATACAGTTTTAATGCAATAAAACAGGTTGAATACAGTTGTAATTTAATTAAAATTAATATAAATGTAGGCAAATTATGCAGTTTGCAATACAGTTTGCATTATTATAGGTCTAACAACCTTGGTTTTTGGTTATTTGTTCAGATGCCATTTTCTGGAAAAATGTAATGTAAATGTTCTGATGATAATATTTTAGTTTGGAATTTTAAATCAAATGTGGTTAGTACTTACAAAAAGAATATCAAAATGTGTATTGTATATGGACACACAGTGATGAAACTTTAGGGGTGGCCTAGTGTTTAGGGATTCAAGCTTGAGCCTGAAAGGTTGCTGGTTTGAATCTTACAAGTAGCAAGGTACCAATGATGTACCCTGAGCATGGTACCGTCCTTGCACACTGCTTCCTAAGCACTAGATTTATAGCTGAATGCTGCTATGCCACATGTGTAAACATATAGGTTAAATGCAGAAGCCACATTTTGTTGTTGTGCCACGTTGTGTCAATAATGACAGTTTATCCCTTTAACTTAATTTCTTCCAGAGCTGTATATGATAGTTTTGTATGTCATGCATTTTCATCAACCCAGTGCTGGTCTGAGCAGAAAAGGCGTCCCTTCCCTAGTCTTGGTTTGTCTCAAGGTTTCTTACATAAAAAGGATTTTTTTGCCACTGTTGGCCTGGGTGTTCTGGACTGGATTGCTCTAAAGCTGCTTTGTGAAAATGTATAAAGTGTTAAGCAATGCAATTAAAAGTACCTAAAATTACTCTGTTAATTTATTCTAATATTGGTATTACTGTTTTTTTAAGGTAACCATCATGATAGTTGGAGAGAGTCTCTCGTTATGAAGGAGAGAGTCTCTCGTTATGCTGCAGAGATGATGCTTGCCTCGGGCCTTCAGATTAAGTAAAAATAAAAAGGATCCTGTATTAATCAGCAACTGACATATATCTTTTTGTTTGTGTCATTATCATTCAAGTATGGTATGTTGTATTGTTGTATTGAGGTACATTCCATCCTTACTGTATTTGTTATTTTTGTTATTTATTTGAAAATTGGCATGTCATTTGTGTATACCTCGCTAACTTTTAATAATTTAAAGAATCTTCATTTATTTATTTACTTATTTTATTTCTAATTTTTATAGTGAAAGAATTGTTACTGTGTGATATTTTGTTTAAGTGTTTATTGACAGTATAAATAAAATGCATTATTATCCTGAGCATATGTCTTTGGTTACAACATAATAAAAATAGATATAAGCACCTAGAATTTAGCAACCACTTAGCAACCACTTTAAAGCGGCATATGCCAGTGGCATATTGTCATTATATAGCAATATGTAGACAAAATAGTTCAGTATTGTAAAACCATTGTATTCCAGTGGCATATTCCACTTAAAGTCGGCATATGCCACTGGCATATTCTTATTATATAGTCATATACAGCTCAAATAGCTTCATGTTATAAAATTGTTGTATTCCAGTGGCATCTTCCACTCCAAGGCGTCATATACCACTGGCATATTCCACCTAAAAGTGGCATATGCCAGTGGCATATTCTCATTATATAGCCATATGTAGACAAAATAGTTCAGTATTGTAAAACCACTGTATTCCACTGGCATATTCCACTTAAAATTGGTATATGCCACTGGCATATTCTTAGAAAATAGGTCTGTATTATAAAATCATCGACTTCCAGGGGCATATTCCATTCGAAATAGGTTTATGACACTGGCATATTCCACCTAAAAGCAGAATATGCCAATGGCCATATGTAGACAAAATAATTCAGTATTGTAAAATCATCTGGAGTTTTTAGCCAAAAAACGTTTACCTCGCCCAGCTTTAACGCTTAAAGGGTTACAATCGGTGCATGCCACTGGTATATTCTTAGAAAATAGGTCCATATTATAAAATCATCATATTCCAGTGGCATATTCCACTTTTAATCGGCGTACGCCAGTGGCAGATAACAGCAACTTCCTGTACTGCCAGTGGTCGAGAGGTATATTCCAGTGGCAGGTAAACTTCATATCTGGCGCTGAAACTGGCAGCAAAACGTAACATCACTGGACAGCAAATGTTTCTACCGCTACTGCCTTTTAGGCTGGAACCTAGGGACCTTTGGATGGGGACTTGACACAGCTTGCTTTGCCAGAGGTTTTGGAAGCTAAGGCCGCCTTGGTGTACTGTTTGTGCAGATCCGGGGACTTGAGGCGGCACAAGGGAGGGTTATGTCTCTGAGGAGAAGAGGTGAGTCCCAGTTCAAGACTTCCTCCGTCAGGAACAAACTAGTGAATATCACAGGTCTCTGTGGGATGGCCTGCGCCTCACATGCCCTGGCCATCACAATTGAAGAGCAAATTTCCAAAGCTCACTCAGTCCAAAAGCATTTAAATGGACTGATTTTTGGAAATGTGCTCTTCCATTGGTCTTTTAGGTATAACTGGACTTTTCATGCAACATGTGCATTAGTTCTGTGTTTCATTCAATGTCTGCTACTACCAGACATCTGACAATACCCATGTATGTGTTTGAGCATATGTATATGATATATATTCATTCACATTACGCAACTTGTATATTTGTATAATATTTTGAAAAGTGTTTAGTTTTTATTGTTACATTGGATATATTGAATTCTATTTTCTTTCGTCCTGCCCACTTTGCTGCTGTAACAAGGCAAATTTCCCACCAGTGGAACTAATGAAGGGTTATCTTATCCTTCACTGAAAAAGTAAATTGATCAGTCTAGACTCAGTTTGCATGGTTTTTTTAATGTTGGCTGACCTTGCATTGTTTTCCTTGAATAAAAGTGCCTCAGTTCTGTCACCTATCGCTATTAAAAATGAAACATTGAATCGAGCTTCTGCCACTGATTAACGACTCAAACTGATCCTACTACTGGTGACGCATAGACTACTGTCTGCGCGTGTAACGCCCATTTGTTGCGTTGATAAAACAATCTTCTGTACAGTACTGTCATATAGATTTTGCCACGAGAGGGCAGTGTGGCGCCTAGCTTCTCGTGGTGAGCCGACATTTTGTTGGATCTGTGGATTGTCCCATTCTTTCTCCTCGTTTACAGTTTTGTCAGTTTAAAAGTGTATACAGCTACGCACACAGGTCGTGTAACGTGTAAATGAAATGATGAGTAGAGTTTATACGGTTGGTTAATGCATTTATATGTTTTTGCAACCAAGTACTTCCGTTTTAGCGGAACGACTCAAAATGGCGCCGGTCATCAAACGTTCTTTTAGATGCCCGTTTACTTTAGTTTCGTGGTCCAGTACATTTAGTTTTAGGTGCCGGTTTGTGTAAACACTTATTCTCAACGAATAATTTAATATATTAAATTGAGACTCAATAGATATAGTACTTAGTCTATGGAGGGATTTCTTTAATGCAGCAATACACTGCCTGTACACAGGGTTAGGTTGTTTTTTTTTTAACAAAAGAAGGAACTCCCAGTCTGCATGAAAATGTCAGTAAAATGAAAAGCTTTTATAAAGCATCAGTCGGTTTGACCACTACTCCCATTCAACACAAATAATCCTACAAAACATTTTGAGAAAATAAAAACATGACGGTGGCTCGTCAGCGCCGCTATCGCAGCCGACAAGCTTTCCTCAGCAGACGCTGTTCAAGGTTCTGAAAGGACCGTTGCCGGGAGAAGATGACAGCCCCGCGTCTGTTCAGCACAACTGTTTTGGACAGCCAGACTGCACGAGGCCAGAGGCGAAACGGGCGAGCACGACGCACCCGCGCCCGATCTCAGCAGTTACCAGCAGTGAAGAGCGCGGGCTATAAAAGGGGCCTGCGGGAGCGACGAAGTGAAATGGGTTTTGTTATATGATAACCGATTATCTCCCGTTTCTCCTACAGATTCGAGTCCAGAGGACCTCACCCGCTACCGAAGACGACGCCTGTCGCTTCGTGGCTCCTCTTCACTCACCTCCGTACCTTTTGAAAGCTGAGCACCGCCTCCCCAATACGACTCATTTCGTTTTGCACTTCTACCACTGTTGGAAATAAACTTTCCTGCACTTTAATTCACTAAAACCCTCAAACTCCGTGTCTGTGTTATGTCTCAAGTGAAAATTAGTATAGAAGATAAAGAGGAATTCTGAGTAATTTTGATACACTCCTAGATAAAACCGTTTTCAGATTAATGTAACTTTGTAAGTGAATAATCAAAAAAAGTCTTAAAAGTATATTAAATCAGTCATTATATGTCATGTTAATGTATCTGTTGCCACATACGTCTTACAAAATGTTAATTTAGTGTAGTAAATATAATCCCTGAATATTTCACCATAGTTTTGCGTCTGAGAAGTGTATTTAAAGGTAAGCATTCCTGTTGTTTAACTTAATTAGAAATGTAAACTTCTGATTTAACTCAAGTAATTGTACTAATTTTACAAAAACGTACTAAAAAGTTCAAGAGATGTACTTTAACCACTACTATTGAGTAACTACATTTGTTACCATTTCTTTGACTGAAACATACACTGAACAAGTAAAATGGTGTTACTAGACAACAGTTTCTTTTTCATGTATGCTGTTCTTGCAGTTTTCCTTAAATAAAAACGGCTCAATCCTATGAGTTACCGATATTACAAATGAAGCATTAAACCCAGCTGCTGCTATTACCGGACTAATCCTATGTCTGCTGCCTATACGTTATTGCCCGTGCGTGTAAAGGCCCCTTTTTGCCTTGATGAAATAACAGGCTTCTTTAACGTACTGTTATATGGATGTTGCCACTAGGTGACAGAGTCGCGCCTTGCTTCTCGTCGTAACCCGACATTTTGTTTCGTCTGTCGACTGTCCCATTCGTTTTCCCACAGCTACGCACACATGAGTTACCGAAAGAACAGTGTCAATGTCCTCATTAACTTTATAACCTATACATTTTTTTGTCAAATCAAGAATGTATTTTATTTTAATTTACTTCACTATACAAAGCTATCCGATAGCATCTTGCTGGGAGAATACTACCTCCATTGATAATATTCCTTAGATTCTTATCGGTACAGATACTTTCAACAAGGATTTATTGGAAAATGAAAAAGGTAATTTGAGTTCCAGATTAACTGAAAAATCATTCTAGCAAGGCATCAAAGACCATGCTATAATCCGTGGTAGTTACAGGAAAATCAACTGTAGCAATAAATTCTTCATAACTCAAGAATTTCCCATTAACATTAAACATTTGTTTAACTAAAACTACACCATGGTCAAACCATTTATCAGGGAAAGTAACTTATTCCAAATATATAGTGATCTATGGAATTTTGCTAATTTTACAGGTAATTTCTTAACGTCATAGTCAGATTTTAATATAAATTGTAATCTGGCCATCTGGTCAAAGGTATCTTTTGGAAAGGTACTCCATATGGATTCTTTTAATTTCAATAGACTGATGAGCTCAATCATTTTGGTGTGATTTAGGTTTTCAAAGCTGAAGCCCTGCTTTTGTCCTTGAATCGCACAGAAAATTCGTATTCAAATAATGACATCTGTTTCACTAAATATTTTTTAAAAATTCCTTGCTCTCGGTATATTTTAGGAGGCAAACGTAGGGCTAAATAAACATTGACAGATCTTGAGATGCCCTCTGCTTTAGATAACAACACTCTCCCATTAAGGGATATATCTCTTGTTAACCAGCTGGTAAATCTTTTCCAAATCTGATCAACTATAGTATAAACATTTAGGTTAGTCCTATTAATTTCACTTTTTCAATTAAAACAACTAATTAAGTAAGATAATGTTTCATGGGGATGCCAGTAATTTCGGACTATTCAGCGTTTTTGAGTGGAAATAACACTACGTTTCTGTTCAATTTTATACCTGATACCATAAAAAAGTACATTTCACAGAGCTTGCTAGATCACGTTTATCTTGCAAAAAAATCACCCTGTCATCAGCTAGCAGACTTAGTGTACACTCCTCACCACAAACTTATGTCTTACAGAATGGTGCCCCTTTGTTTGTCTTTTTTAATCTCTCTCTCTTTCGGTTGACTTCTGACACATTTATTATTTCCATGTTATACCACACCTATTGTTCTGTGTGCCTTAAACAGTTACAAACTGATGTTTGTATTTCTCTCGAAAACATGCCGCCTGGTTTTGTACAAATATTCGATGTGTTTAATGAAAAAAAAAGAAAATAAATCGTACAGAATGGATTATGGCCGGTGCCATTTTCAGTCATGCGCGAGAACAACAGATGTATTTGGCCACAATGCCATCCGGTTGTGGCTTTTATATAACAACACATGAAGGACTCCTGTCATTTTACGAAATGAAAACAACAGCAATATGGATGTTAACACAAGAGGACAGAGTGGAGCCTTAATAAAATGACAAGCCTTAAATAGCTGTAATATAGACGTCTCCACAAGATGGCAGTGTGGCGCGAAGAGAAGCGAGACTCCACACTGCCCCCCTGTGGCAAAATCTATATTACAGTTCTTCAAAGAAGCTCGTCATCTCAGGGAAGCAATATGTCCGGCACAACACTGCCCTCTTGTGGTAACATCCATATTACTGCCCTTTAAAGAAGCCTGTAATTTTACACGGCAGACTGCTTTAACGTACTGTATTATAAATGTTGCCACCAGGGTGCAATGTGGCGCCTTGCCACGAGTTGTGCTACACTGCCCTCTTGTGGCAGTACCTATATTGCAGCTCTTTAACGTATTGTATTATAAATGTTGCCACCAGGGGGCGATGTGGCGCTTTGCCATCAGTTGTGCCACACTGCCCTCTTGTGGCACTATCTATATTACAGCCCTTTGAAGAAATTCGCAGACTTCTTTAACGT
>JBBIGA010127656.1:0-23538 GCA_037576975.1 Alestes dentex | reverse complement strand
AGGACTAAATGGAGACAGATGATTCGCTGTGGCGACCCCTGAAGGGTAAAGCCGAAAGAGAAAGAAGAAGAAGACTGTACTGTGCAAAAGTCTTTCTTCATATTTTCCTTCCAAATATCCAGACTTCCTTGTATTTTTAATGTAGTCTTAAGGAACAGTTCTCCAGGCTTCCTGAAGAACTTTCAAAGGCTAATTTTCAGTCCAGTCCCTGAACCTGACCAGTCTCAGAAAAATGCTTTTTGTTTGTTAAGCCACACAGTTACCTACATAGGAATCATTCAAGTAGAACACATTCATTATTTGACTGACATTCTAAATTTTAGCGTATAGTCTATGAGTTGGTTAGATAATCTTTAGAACGGTATTGTATATTTTGTGTGTTTTGTGTGCATGTTTGTTTTCACCTGAAGTTGAGATAGTGCTGAGAAAAGCACAGGACTGGCCTGCTGCCTCCGAGCATCCACCAACACGGTCAGCCCCAAGTCCCTTTTCTCTTTTCTGAAAGTGATAATAGATTAATAATGGATAATAGGTACTCATTTCTGTAATGTTTCAGAGCACAGAAAACAGAAATGTCTTCTAACATTTAGAGGAGGGAGAAGGAAAATTTAAACAGGGTAGTAACGCAATATTTTTCAGCACAATATTATATCAATATGGAAGCACCAAGTATCAATATTTATTTAACATTATTTTGTAATTTTTTTTAATTTTATCTATAATACTTTAATAGTAAAGCATATCAATGTGTTACTAGTAAATCAGTTAACTGTAAATTATTTAGCTATAGTATTTATACCCCAGCATTTGTGTATGTAGCATAGTATATTTTATAAGGAGTTTTTATTTGACATTTATATGAGATTGAGATTTGACATTTATTTTTACTGACAAATTATTCACACTGTAGTGGAATATAAACAATTAAAACAATAAGCTAAACGTTTTTATGTTTATGTTTGAAAATAGAGAATCAGTAAAATTGATTCTAACATTGTTAGTTGAATCATCACATTTAGAATAAAGCATTGGTGCTGGGCAGTATGACAACAATATAATATAACAGTATGTTATAAAATTTTCATGATACACCTTTTTACACCTGATAAGTTTTAAAATAGAAATTGTGTGTATCTCACCGCACTGTGGAGCAATAGTAGCCCAGTAAACAGGTGAGGTCTCTGCAAGTAAAGCTCTCGTCCATCCACACCTGTTTCCTCATACACACCAGGAGCACACAACGGCAACTGCGGTCACAGTTGCCTGAGAGTGAGAGAGAGTGTGAGAGAGAGAGAGAGAGAGAGACAGACAGACAGTCAGACAGACAGACAGACAGAGACAGTTTAAGCGTTACTCCTGTATAAGTAATCTGCATAAGGTTGATACTGACTGGATATTGACTATGTTAGGATAATGATAAAAGCTCTTAATGTCCATTAGAGCATTAGCTCAAGGTAAAAGCTGGCACTGCTAAATTAACTCTCAACCCCTTACATTCTATGGATCTGTATGTAGGTCCACATCTCAGCTGTTCACACTTGCACATTCGTTTCATAATTGAGGAGAGTGGAGGACGAGGGAATGCACTAAACAGCTTTAAGTGGAGGACGAGGGAATGCACTGAACAGCTTTACGTAGAAAATGCTTTTTTTAATGTGCTTTTATCTTCTCGTATTATAGTAGCACTGCAGTGTTACAACTAAGCCTCTTGAGGAGGAAAATAGACTAATACCATACATCCACCCCATTTAAATTCAAGTAGTTTTTATGCACAGCTTCATCATTAACATACTATAGATTTTGTTTAAGTAAAATCTGTTGTTGGAATGCTTTAACACGTGTTAGTTTGTGCTTCGCTTTCCCCCAGTTATTAAATATTATGTCTTAAGATTAAGTGAATAATAAGACTAGAGTGTTTGCATGATGACAAACACAATTCATTTTAAACTGCAGCATTGGTCTCCTGAGTGGGGCTATCTTGTGTCTAACTGGATCAAATGCTGTTGGGACAGAGTGTAAACTCAGCCGATTTTCTCCTCATGGGGTCACTTTCTCTTTCAGCTCACCAGGCAGAGTGACTGCAGCAGAGGACAGCAGCTCCAGGTTGACCTGTGAGATGAGTGAGGGCAGCGTCAGATTGCAGGCAACAGGGGGTGCTGTGGAGGGAGGTGCAGAGAGAGAAGAGCGAGAGGAGAAGGAGGAGGGAGAATCACCTCCATTGATGCTAATCCTGCTCTCAGACACAGCTGGAGGGTCAGCGGTCCCTGTAACACACACACACACACACACACACAGGAAGACAGAGAGAACATTAAGGGTTTCATTCAGTTTATGTAAACTTTTTAAGGACCTCAATGAGTGAGATAAAAATGCATTTCAATACAACGTTCTAACCACTTGTCATGTTAATTTTCTTGATAAAAATCAAGTAACACAATAAATACTTAAAAATAGTAGCAAACAAAATTTGCACATCCCGGTCAATTAGTCTTTTGCTGACTGTCAAAACAGCGTTACGGTTGCAGGTTTTCATTTCAAACAAGCAGTAGCAGGTTTTTTATTTCTCTTTGGAAAACACTAGTCTCCCTTGTTTTACAGAGATGGCATCTCTGTACATTTAATGCACAATTGCTGTTTATTTGATTTAAAAATTTTAGGAAAAAACTGACCAAAATGTGGCCAGTGGAAATGCGCTTTTACCACAAAAATTGCAGAAAATGTTGTATTTAATTACAAGCAACACATTGGAATATTTTACACTTTTAACAGTGGTCATATTTTGAATTTATACTCTGCCATGTGACAAAGTGTGACACTGAAACTGAAGGACAACTTATACTTTTAAGAGTAAAGTCATATGGTGTGTTCATACAGCTATAGACATATGGTGTGTTCATACAGCTATAGACATGTCAACACTTTAATACAAACCCAGACATGACATCAGTGAAGCAATAAACTGCTACAGTAACAAACTCACTGTACATGGGTTATCTAGTATTAGTGGGAGGTTTGTGGGGCCTTTATAAAAACTGGGTGAGTCATCACTGAGACCAGGTGTGCCACCTGACCACACACACCTACGTACATGTTGTAGGTGTGTTTTGTGTTAGCACATCCTCCACCTGGTCTGAGTGTGTGTGTGTGTGTAAATCCTGAGCCTCAAACATACCAAACACCAGTTTTCCTTAAATCAAGGTCAGGGTATTGAAATTCAGTGCTTTCATAGTGTGAACTAAATTACGTACTTTAATATACAAACAATTCCATGTCCAGGTCAGTGGTTTGACCATTCAAGTAGGCTTCATGTGAAATGGTTCATTGTAGAGAAATTTACAGTGGTGCTGAATGGACCAGATGTCTCAAAATGTGTCTACAACACAAATATGGACATTTTATTTACTATACAAAATTACCAGTTACACTACACTTGTCTTCTGAGTGTTTATATGTATACACGTGTACCCCTTCATCAAGAATGAGTTTTAATAAATACATTTTAACCAAAACCTTCTCAGAAACAATATCCCAGGGCATCAGCCATTTCATTTAATGACTTTCTGTGAGGGAGCTTTCAGAGAATTGATGTCTGGTTTCTATCTCTGTGAGTAATACTGACTAAATGAGTTTCTCTAAAGTTTCATATCATATCGCCCTCATTACAAACATTCCATGACAAACTCAGACACTACATGCGCACTCACGTGTACACATAGGCATACACATAGGAGGTTAGCTGCACATACACACGCACATGCACACATACATAAACACATGTGTACATGCGCACACACATATCAACTCACACACACACGT
This sequence comes from Alestes dentex, assembly GCA_037576975.1. NCBI lineage: Eukaryota > Metazoa > Chordata > Actinopteri > Characiformes > Alestidae > Alestes > Alestes dentex. Next base: position 19,722 of record JBBIGA010127656.1, on the reverse strand, counting down.
ACACATAGGCATACGTATAGGTAGCCAGGGGCACATGCACACACTCATACATACATATACACAGAAATACATCGACTCAAACGTGCACATTCACACACACATAGTCATACACACACACAACCACTCACACGAGCACACACACATATGCTCATGCACACATAAGCATACACGCACACACAGGCACGCACACAAAATTGCGTACACACACACAAAAAAAAACTACCCATGACCACAGGCTTCTATTGTGCGGTCACAGTTTTGCTGTTGCCTTGTACTCTGTTCTCTGTGTTTGTGTGGCTGGTTCTTGTTTGTCAGATGCAGCAGTCAGATCCATGACACGGTAGCAGCAATTCTCATTTGGATCCCTACTTTGTCTCTCCCCTTTTCTTTCTCTCTGTTGTCTCCTTTCCTTTTCTCTCTTTTCTTTTCTCTCTTCTCTCCCCCTGTCTGACCTATCTTAATTATGAAAAAAATCAAATGAATAAATAAACAAATAAAGACAAATTTTCGAGTAACAAGAGGGGCTTATACCAATCCGTTAAAGCTTCTCCTGGCAAAACAGAGGGTGTCTGGCTCATCATCGCATCCAGCTTCACATCCTGTTTGCTAAACTGCCGGACACGACAGGGTACTTATTAGTGTAATTATAAGTGTAAAAATTAGTGTAATTCCTCTTCAATGTTGGCACATCTTGATCACTCTGAAATCTGTTGCAGGCAATTTCAGTAAATACACCCACCTCCTGGGCCGCACGTGAATTTCGGGTTTAAGTCATATTCACTTTATGGTTGTGATTTAAAAGAAGTGACCAAAAAAGCACGGTTCAGGAAATCGTGCCTAAGTAAAGATATCAATAATGGCAGCAACAAAAACAGTATCAAAATAACTAAGAACTACCTTTAGTATTGGATATAAAAGTATTGGATACAAATTAAACTGCATACTTTTGCAAATTTTAACTATTGTCTAGAAAAACATTTTTATAGGTTACTAGAATACATAGTATACTCTGTATCTCTGTAATGTCTATGCTGTTAGTGTAGACTAGTACAGACTGTAAGAAAGCCCTCGTTGATTGAAAATAAATCTGTTACCTTACATATATTTCAGATATTATTTTTAAGAGGTCGATGATATTGAAAACCTGAAACCTGTATGGGGGGCAGATGATATATGAAGCCGGGTTGTTTGACACCTGTCTGTGGTCAGGCTCTTTGTTGGCCGCTCCTCTCAGAGATGCCTATATTGTTTCTCTCCAACCTGCAGTTCTTGTTTGCCACTGATGCCCTTTGTAAACCGCTCACAGAGGACCCTGAAACCCATAATGCTATTGACAATCAGTTAATATTAGTACATCAGTGAAGTGTGATGAAGTGTGATGTACTAATTTTGGTTTAATTTATATATATGTATATAATCTTAGGCTGTAGCTCATCAGTACCCTGAACTCCAAGAAAGTCAATATTATGTTAATTTATAGTTGAATGATAAAACTAGCTTTATTTATATAGCACATTTCATACATAATGCAGCTCAAGATCCTCAAACCAAGAATTCTAAGAAACTCTATAAACTACTGTAATTTATTCACTACAGCTATGAGCTATGTGAGAGTGAGGAGCTGAAGTGTGGATTTGTGACAAAACTGTCAGGCAATAATCCTGCATTCTGACGTTCTGCAAGGGACATTTGTGTGGTGAACAAATGGAGTCAGCCTTCACTGATCTTGGGTTTCCAGCTAGAATGGATCCCACAAGCAAGGGAGTTGGGGGGAAGGGGATGGGGGGGTGTATGGTCTTTAAAGTTTACTCTAACGTCCCCCATACCAGACCACAGTACAAAGGCCGGCATTATAGCAGGGAACCCATCTGTGTGGGAGCAGCAGAGCGGTGGGAGTCAGAGCTCGTAACAGAGTCTCAGCGGGACTCCCACAGGTGGGTCATCCGATACACACACACGCCATTACTCTGCCTTTCAACTGTGAGAAAAAGAGTCCAAGTACGAAGGGAATGATACACACACATTTCAGAGGGTTTCACCTGATTTTTTGCGGAATTAATCCCACACGTCATATGACACAGTTCTTCCTCAACTCTAAACGTAGTGATTCAACAAAGACACTTGAAATGAATTGGTGTTTACCATGAATTACCACCGAATAAACTGCTTAAATCGCAACACTCTTGCCCCGAGCCTTTTCGAATTGTTCCATAATCTCTAACAGACTTGCTTTTATGGTTTCTGACGCTGTTTTACACAGTTGTCTATAAACATGAAGTAAAGTACAGACAAAATAGTTAAGCATCTGATACATCTGATACAGTAGACAGCAGCTCTGCAGGTGATGTGAGAGGAAACAGAAGTTTTGCAAATTCTTCTCATAATTTGGAAATCACTCTCTTAATATTAATTTGAATTTCATCCCACAGTAATACAGCACATGGGACATGGTGCAAATTATTAGCCACTTGCTAGCTACACTGGCCTTCCAACTCCAGTGTGAAAAATAAATGAGAAAACTGCACACTGATCACATCTTGGCTTACTGACTCTTTGGAGTAAGGGAAACTTGTGTATATTACGTTTATGCCAAACTATTTCTAAGTGCTAAAAATATCAAGACCTTCATCTGCTGAAGTCACTCAAAAAACACTGCATTTGAGTTTCAAACACTCTCAATGCCAGTGCATCAGACAGTGTATGAAACAGCCACCCTTTTTTTCTTCTACATCAATAGCAGGAAAGAGTAAATAAAACAGTGTGGTTTCCCTTAGTGATTCTGTCACACTCTCTTCACAGCGGTATCTAGCCTACAGGGCATCAAAACAGAGGGTTATGGGAAAGAAAAACAGTCTGTGTGCGAGTGTCTCCAGCCCCACACGTCAGCAGGGCTAGGCCATACCTGCCACAAAAACATCTTCAAAACATGCAGACTGCATGAGCCCTCACATGCAGGAATCAGCCAAGCGCCCCGTCCTGTGCAGGTGATAATTACACACTGCCGTGCATGGGACAACCACAGCAGAACAAGGATATGAAACCACAGTGCTTTTAAGAGCCTCAGGCTAGAAACTTCGACACTCGCAATCAGGCCTGTGGAAGGGTGTGAGTGTTGCGTTAATGAAAGAACGTATGCCATGGGAAACAATTTACACTATCATATGCTTTTAAAACACATGGATGATCACGGTATTCTTCTTGCTTGATGTAACTTAAAAAAAAAATAGAAAAAAGAGAGAGTATCATCTAGTGTCAGATCAAATGATTAGTACAGTATAACCAAGGTTATACAGATCTGTATTATCAGGTTCAGTATTCATGAGCAGACTCGGGACAGCAACGTTCACACGACCGGTTGGGCAAGTTGACATTCAGCCATAAGATCCTTCTGACGATGACCAATGTAAGTGATACTGCCTTCAATTGTTTTTATGTGCAAACATCCCTCACTGAGGTTAAATCTAGCCATTAGTCTTGTTTGTTGGTAATCGGCTTTATTTTCACATGGAAAAATGTTATTTGGTTTGACTTATCTAATGGAGATCTTATTTGAATTTGAAAAACATTTTAAAGGCAAAAGTCTGATCTGGGACTATTCAAGACAGCAAACTTGCTGGTGGTTAATACTAAACCCTGTACAGTGTTGTCAAACAAGTGTGACAGCTACAAATCCATTATTCAAAAAGAAGAAGGATGAACAGTGGGTTATATTAAGATAACTAGGCAGAAATGCTAAGTTACTATGCCTCACCACGCCTATCAAATCTGTTCACCTGCTCAAGGCTTTCTACAGAGCTGTGGGTGCAACTGAACACCTGTGTCAGCAACACACACACAAACATACACCACCTGTCAAAGGTTTTTGCAAACTACAGGTTTTTACCAATTTTCCATTTCTTTTTTCATTATTTAGTACATTTTTATTCTGTTTAAACACTGGAAAGTTGTTGAACAAACAACTCTAAATAATTTTTCAAACAAAAGAAGTTTCCTTCATAAGATAAAAGAACATATAACACTGCATGTCTGACGTACTATAAACTGCTTGTGTGGTGATGCAGAGTCAAATTCTAGGCTGTCACTTAATAACTTGTTACATATGTAACATTCCTTTGTGTGGGTCAGTAGTGATGTATAAAAAAATGACATTTTCTGGCTAACAGTGATCATACATAAATTAACTATTGTATCTACCTGAGTCAGTTTTGCAGTAGCGCTTATCTGTGCTGGAAAACGTCATTTCTAGATCGATCCTGCCGAAGCGCAGTGCGTAGCCGTTCATCAGCTTCTTTGGAGAAGCTCCACCAGAGCCGCCTGATGAAGAGCGCGCCCGGTGACCCTTGACCTGAGAGGCTTTGCTAGTCCGTTCCAGAGATTTGGAGCGCCTATCAGGGAGGTCTTCCTGAGTTGCGGGGCAACGGAGAGGAGACCCGGATCTGGATGGAGAACGAGACTCGTCACTTCCCAACCAGCCGCGGGCACAAATCCGGCGGGGCAGTGACTCCCGCGGGGATGGGGATGGACGCCCCGTCTCCTCCAAGATGGACTCGGAGCTGGAGCCCAAATTCATAGGGTTTTGCAAGGCTTCCATGTATGATTTCCGGAAGAGCCGGCGTGTCTCAAAAGCAGCCGAGTCTCTCGGATGGCGTCTGCGTGGGCTGGGGTTACTGAGGTCAGTGCTGAAGGAGAGTGACCTGGGGGAGCCAACAACAACGATAATCAGGAGTATTATAGGAGGGGTCTAGGAAAGATTAGGATGGAACAAGGGCACTAAAAATACAGCGGTCCAAAAAGACTGTACCATTTATAGTGCATTTGTCTGCACTGATTTCTTACTATACTGCTTAGTCCTACCTGGAGCTTACATCTTTGATTTGAACTACTTCAGGGTTTTGAACTACTTTTCAGTCTTAAATGTATGCATTTTAAGAAAAGCCTACAGTTGCTGAAAACCAGTGACATTGTACTATTTGGGAAAAGATACACTTTGTGTCCAAAACTTTGTACACACCTTCTCATCAAGCATTTCTTTTAAAATGATCTGTATTAATAGGCAAGTTAGTAATCCCTTTATAACACTAACAGTCACTACTCTCCTGGCTATACACAAGATGATGGAACACTGCCGTGAGTATTTGTGAGAATTCTGGTACAAGAGAATTCGGAAGAGTAGCTCTTGATCACTCCACTCATCCCTGACCTACTAGACGGAGCTTAAACACTCCAGAGAATGTGTTTCCACTGTTCAGGTATCTGAATTCACCAATTAGAAAGGCTATTTGCAGATTCCTGGACATATATGGACCAACTGTAATGAGATTGTTGAATCATACTTCCCAGTCCTAAATGGTATGGAAGAAATTGATATTTTGTCACCCCTACCTGGAGCTAACTCCTCCTCGCCCCTCACCCTGCTCCTGTTTCTGTGTGGCTGCCAGGTTAGGAGGGCTTGGCTGGTGTGTGGATATTGTGTCTTCAGGGCTGTGGCCCAGCGGCGGTTCGGACACTGTGGATTCGGAGCCGAGAGAGTCTCTGGAGCTGCGACGGCTGTCCAGTGTCCCGGTGGAACCGTGGGTGCTGCAGGGGGAGCCCAGCTGCCCCCTCAGGGTGGTGCCCAACATGGCGGCACTGCTCACACACACAGGGTTGACCACGTTCCTCCAGGGGGTGCGGTACACGGCTGTTCCGGTGCTCAGCAGGCAGTTGTGTAGAGGTTGCAGGTTACGCTCGCGGGTCACATGCTGCAGAAAGTCAGCGGTGAAGATGCTGCCATACATGCTCTCGGGGACGGTTATCTCGGCCAGCGCCTGCCCACTCCCCAACAGGCATTTTATTACTAGTTTGGCCGCCTTGCGGCCCAAAGGAACGACGTGTAGGTAGAAATCGCCCTGCCTCAGACGCACTTTGTGCAAAGGAGCAAGTTGAAGGACCACTTTTTCGTGGATGCACAGTGGCCAGCCCTCGTGGTACAGCACCAGGCCTTTGAAGCGCAGCTGAAAAAAAAATACACATAGATCATGGTCATTCAATTTAATATTAAACGTGCAGTTTTTTCTTTAAGACAAATGTAGTCAGTCAAAATATACTGGCAGTGTAAAGTTTGCTTCTTTAGTCTTTCACTACTGGTTAGAAGCTAAACAGAATAGTAAAAGCATATTAATATTTGTGTTAAATAGCAAAACACAACAGACACACAAAGCTTTTTACTCTTTATGCAGGTTTAAAGTGATTCCTTCTGCAAAATGTATTCATATTACTGATATCTCTAGTCTGAGTAAGGATTTATGTTCAGGAATTCCCTAAAGACTGCCAGACACTCTGGATCACACATTCCAGTTGCAGGGCTTGCAGACTGCTCAGAACCAAGGGAAAAAAATTTACGCATAATGTTAGAGTAACTTCCGTAGAAACTACTTTTTCCATCTGAACTTTTCCGCCTTTGCTCAGATGTGTTTAGGGCAGAACGGATTGCTCCATCTGAATGACTCAGTGCTTACACAGTCTCACACACCAAACCTGTGGTTACTGCTTTCACCACATCTTTAAAAAGCCAAACACCTACGCAGCTCAAACACTTCAGCAGAATGTTCGATTTGTCTATGACAAATTCAAAATCCATTCCATGTTTCAGAGGACAAGTACTGACAACAATGCAAGAAATATCTATTTTAAAAGGTAGTGATATTTACAGTAATTAAATAAGGATTAAGCCACCAAAAAGCAATATAAGAAAGCAAATACTATTTAAAGGTATTTTATGAAGTACTGAATGAAATGAAGATAATCAAGGAATGTGAAAGTGAAAGTGAAAGGAGCTGCTTTTTCCCCAGAGTTGTAAAGATTGTAAACGTTCAAAGAACAGCTCTGGTAAGACATTCTTTCAGTTTGTTTCATCAGTAGTTTTGTCCAGGCCGATCAATAGTACAAAACAGATGGAGTACTAAGATTAAGTTTTAAAAGCTCTGGAAAACTCTCTCTCATTCCTGGAGAGTATTTGTGATCTGTTTTGGTCACTAAATAGCTTTCTTTTTCAGCCTTGATAGGTTGTTATGTAGCATGTTGGAAGAACAATAATATTTCTTGTCCCAGCCTCATTCCCCCTCCCTCTAACTGTCCCACTCTCTCCACATTTCTCACAACATTCTCTCTCAGCAAATAAATTTAGCCACAGCAGGCAGAGCAGGAGAAAAGCACTACTGAAATGAACAATGTCATCTAAAAAATCTGCAGTGAAACAAAGACTTGAATCTATTTCTTGTACCATGAATATATTCCTTTAAATAAATACAGTGTATTCACCAAGCTGCCAGTTTGGTTCATCCACCTCACACCTAGGCTAACTGGCTAATTTATCATCCATGAATGGAAAGATATGACTTGGGTGGTCGTAACATAACAGTGTTATGATGATATGTGTGGTACTGGTATGACTGTGTGTGTGTCGGGGGTGTACTTGTGGGAGTCTACACAGTTTGGAAAGTACGTCTTCATCTTAGACATTATAGCCTGTTTATACAGCTTCAGACAAAATAGGAGACCACTGCAAAAATTTTCAGTTTCTCAAGCTTTTTGTCACATGAGCTTGTCTCCAAGGAGAGAGGGAGGCGAAAGTGCGGATTTCAAGCGTCCCATTATTTGTAGTATTTTAAATCGATATAAATTGTAGTATTATAATATGGAGTTGGTCCCCCTTTGCGGCTGCTATAATAATCTGGACTCTGAGGGTAACTTGTTTTTCTATAACAAACTAGACAAAACACGAATGCCCTGCAGTGGCAAATAGGTTTGGTTTGGTTTTATATTTTATTTGATTACATTAATGTTTAAGTTGAGATTTGTAAGAAATATCTGAACAGTAACTGTATGACTGTGTTAAAGGGAACACTGCTGTTAAAAATTATTTGTGTATGCAAACCAAATGTTCTTGCACTTTTGCTCATATAGAAGACTTTAAAAATAAAAGTGTGCAATACGCTTCTGTTTAATTATTTATTTTTCTGTGTAACAATGCGATTCATTGCCAAGAAACTATGTACAGTGTAAAGCCTTCCCAGACAGAACAGAAGCTGTTGATATCAGAGTAAATGCTGGAGACGCGGATGTTTACTTTTGGACGCGCGTGTGCGTGTGTGTGTGTGTGTGTGTGTGTCTAAGTTAGTCTCAAAAATACTCACACAGGTTTCTCTCTGGATGATGCTCAGTATCCTCTGGGCAGGCAAAAGAAAGTCCAGAAAGCAGCGCAGGCCGTCTCCTCTGTACTGCCTCTCTACCACGCTGAAGAGCTGCCAAAGCACAGTGGCTGCTGTAGCCCCAAACGGAGCGTACAGAGCTGACAATGTGCGCTGGATACAGCTGTCCAAGGACTCGGAGTCCTATCACACACACACACACACACACAAAGACAGACAGGCCTGATCAAAGATGTGCCACAGCCTTTCAGCTTTAATAAAACTTTATATCGATTTAAAATCAAAGTTAATTCCAATTGTGGTAGATAATTTAAGACTTGTTTGATGTCTAAGGTTTTCTTTTTTGGACTAAGTTAAGGCAAGTAAAAGATAATGAAAACCAAAACTAAAATTATTGTACACAAAGGTTTGCTTAGAAAAAAGGCCTCATTGCAATGTTTTCGTTATATATTCTCACCAGTTTTAAGTCACCACCTGGAAGTGTGTCACACTTGTATTATTCAAGTGGCCACAAGCTGAGGAAGGAGACAGCAGGGAACAGATGTTCAATCAGAACGCACTCAGCCTTGGCTAGGTTAGCCACTGTAAGCTAATTAGTTATTCATTTCAACTTGACAGTACAGAATGTTTTTTGAGAACTCAGAACAGGGAGAATAACTCATTTGTTAATCATAATTATGATATCAGTTTCTGCAATACTGATAACACAGAAGGCTGCAAATATGCAAATAAGCCACTAACAGTGGTACATTCACAAGGTAACAGTAAAATCTCAACACGGATATTCTGTCCATATCGTACAGCTCTAATCCAAAACACGAAGTACAATTTCTGAATAACTGCAGTCTTTATATAAGCTTTGCTTTAGTACTAGCTCAACATAAAAAGTCTGCAAACACTTACAAAAAATCTGTTACAAAAAAAGCTTAATTTCAGCTCCTATAGTCTATTAGCAAACATGAATGTATCTCATTCTTTCAGTCCAAAAACAAGAGAAAACTAGATTCTAGATCTTAAAATACTTAAAAGAGGTTAATAGTAAACACACAAGTTGAAAACATAGCTAGCTGGTTATGTCATTATTTGTTATGGTTGTGTCCTCATGGCTTTGACTTCCTGACCCCTGCTGGTAGCCGCAGAGGTCATGTACACTCTGTCTAAGTCATAACACCCCCACCACACACACACACACACACACACACAGTAGGATGTCAAGAGGTGACAGGGCAAGTCCCCAACACTTGCTCTTCCACTGATGGCAGGAAGCACCTGTCAGGTGACGTCATTGGCTGGACAATAACACTGCCAGGCTGGAAAATCCTGCATTGCTGCTTTGTGTGTGAAGTTGAACAGCACTGAACTCAGGATATGCTCAGAGCATCCTCTTACAGCCATGTTCCTCTAACACAGCCCTGACCTCAAAGCCAAAGCCAAAGATGCAGCTCCCTCAAATGTTTAAGTAACTTCTTGACACTAAGAAACCTCCCATGTCCTCCAGGGTCCTTAGTGAATCCATATCTTCATACATTTTCATGAATTATTTCTCACTTGTAGCTCACTGAAACAAGAAATTATCTAGAAAGTATAAATTTGAGCCTTGCAAACCATTACACATTTGAAGGGAGAATAGGAGATATGTTTTTTATTATTTGAATTAGGAAAATTATATAATTATGTAATAAAATAAAACATGAATCAGTATGTGAATTACTAGGAGAGCAAAACAACATTAGTAACTTGAGAGGAAAGATGTAGGGATGCTACAATAAGCACTTAAAGAAAATGATTAAATCCAGACAATATGAAAGCTAATTATTGATTTTTCATTATTTAAATCCATGGGTATACTGTAAATACATAATTTGCGTATCTAGGACAGTTTCATTTTCTCACATGGCCAATACAGTGCTGCAAGTGTAAATTAAGTGAACCAGGGCTGGAGTTTTGGATAGTTGATTAGATCCTAAAATACATTCGTAGCATTACAGAAAATTCTTGGTAAGTGGTCCCGGCCTTCGAAAAGTTTACTTTTATATCACCCTTCCAGCCACTAATCCTAATCTTAGACTGGTGTCACTAGAGAGGTTAATGTTCATCATCAACCCGTTTCTCGCTTACAATAAGTGTGAACTATGGCTCAATACAGTTCACAGCTTGGACTAAAACACCATCTATTGTGTTTGCATCCTGAAACTCAATACACGTCATTCCAGAAATATAGTCATGGCAGGAAATATGCTTATGCTGCTCTTGGAGTTTATCAAGCTACACCACTTGCTCTGTAATAGTACAAAGGTAATAGGTAATAGTACAAAGGCAATAGGTTAATTTCTCACTCCAATTACACACTACTTAATGATTAATAGCTATAAAAACTTTAGGTTTAAGGGTCTAGTGACTTCAACAACTTGGTTCACAGACAGTAGAGTTCCTAAGAGTATTTATATTTATTTTCATAGAAAAGAACTGACAACAGTATGGGATGCTGGTGCAATTTACACTTAAGGTCACCATTTCCAGTGCCAAAGGCTGTTGCTGCAGCAAAATGGGGTGAACCGCTCTGTTTATACCCTTGATTTAATACGAAACGAGGACATAGAGTGAAAATCTACAGCAATTAAACCTTTGACACATTTGCCGTTCCGGACTGAATGACCCTCCTCTGCCCGCAGTAACGAGGCCGATGGCGCCAGTGACCTCGACTCCCTTTCCACTTCACAGCAGCACAACCTGGCTGGAGTCTGGTAGCAGGGAAAAGCAGCTTCCTCTGGAATCCTACACACTCAGCGCGTCTGTGGGCCAGTTACACAATAACTGTGTTTATCCACATGCCACGACCCAGCGACAAAAAGGCCTTTGTTTTCATGTGTTGTGTTGTTCTGTTTTGTTTTTTTTTTGTCTGCATTCTATCCAATTCCGTTATTTTGCACGAAAGCTTGTTAAGTGATCACACAATACTTCGACCTTGTCCTCATCTGGTGTGAAAAGTTTTTCTTTTATTAATAGATAATGCCTTTAAAAGCTTATGAGTCACATTATTTGTAGAGGCATTCAGACAAAATTATTAAACATAACTGAGCTTTTCGATCAGCGTTTACTGCCAAAGTTTGTAAGCATACATAACAGGGTTGCACCAGATATCATCTATTAACTGTATTGCGATATCTGTCTCTGCAATACTGTGATTGCAGAAAGCTGAACTATGTAAACGACCCTCTAACCAATCAGTGTCTTTAACACCATTGACAAATCAGTACTCAAGGTGAGTTACTGGGTGATTTGTTGAATCAGGGCATTCATGAAATCCAACAAAAGTAAAATAAACCTTTAACCATTAATGGTTCATTAAGGTGTTTTAAAAGGTCCTTATTCTACATTTCTCTTCTATTTTATTTTTTCCAAAATATTCACCACAGATATATTTCATATTTCTTTCTTACATGACCGTTTCCCAACCTTAAACATAAAACAGACTGTTTTTGTTACTGTGCTTTTAAGACTGATATATACAGCTCATTCAAAAGGGCTGAAACACTAATTTAACGTTCAGCATGAACGGGTGTGACTAAAATGATGTAGGCTAAATAAGAACATGTGTAAATGTGTGACATCACAAAAACTATGATTTAAAAATTTTGAAACAATAATTACAAATTTCAAGCCTCTTTAATTCCAGAACTAATAATATACTGTATTGACATTATATCTTATATATTAAAATATTATTATATATTAAAATATTAATATATTGAAAGGAATCACAATCGTAATGTGTAGCAGTAAAATTGCAATACTGTTATTTTGTCCATATCACGCAGCCCTACTACAAAGTGAACATTAATTTGTATAAAAACAAAAATGATGGTGCAAAACAAAACTGCTCCATAAAACGGCTGGCCTAATGGTATGTTGCTTTTATTTAGTACTATCCACTATCATTTGTCTTGACTAATTTTTATGGGTTCCGTAATTGGTTTTGATTTAAAATAATATTTGACTGCTTGTCCATTTTTATGTCAATAACAATGAATAAACTGTATTTTGACCATATTCCACAGGCATAACAGGCACACGTGCACATACAGTTAGGATTTGACTGCATTCAGCCATGAGAGCATTAGCAAGGCCAGGTACTAGTAATGGATGTTCAGTTCTGGATCACAAACACCACTCCAACTCATCAAAGGTATTTGATGGGGCTCCATCACTCAAGAGAACTCATTTCCACCACTCCACAGCTCAGTGCTGTGGGAGGTCACTGGAGATTCCCATCCCTAGAAATTACACAAGCTGTGTGTGCAACTAACCACCTGTGGACTTAAAGTAACTGAACTTGCTTATTAGAAGGCCTGTCTGGATATTTTTGGACAGAGTGTCCAGACCACACATACTTTAGCTTTAAGAGCTCCAGAACCATCACCCAGCATTACTTTAGCTACAGGGAGGAGCAGAACAGAATGGAGGAAAGGCAACAATGGCAGGAAAGCCATCACTACATATTTTTAACCGATTCATGGAGCCGTCCTTCAGAGTCAGAAGACTGGGGCTGGGGACAAAAGACAAAAGTGGATTTGACTGTGCAGAGTCTTTCTTAGATTCAGTTTCAGATCAGTAAGTTACCAAAGCCTCTGAACATCTGGCAAACCTGCAAACCTAATTCACTTAAAACAGCAGATTACACTACAAACTTCACACTCTCTCTCTCTCTTTCTCTCTCTCTCTTTCACACACACACAACACACACACACACACACACACACACACACACACACACAAATCCTGAGTCACCACTCAAACCACCGTAGACTAAACACATGACTGGAAACCAATGTTTGAAGGAGGACTTCAATAAAGGCATGAAGACAAGTGGAACGTTTGAAGCCAAAAGACAAACAAAAGTTTTGATGGCACTGCTATGAAGAAGAAGCTAACCTTAAAGAAGCTTCTTCATCTGGTCAGGGCACAGGAGCTTTTAACAGCAGCCAAAAACCTTATGTGTGTCTGGGAGAGTGTCTGTGTGTGTTCCTTTACTCTCCCACCCTGCTGTTTTCTCTTTCTCTTTCTTTTTCTCTTTCTCACTTTTTTCATTTTGATTTCCTTCTTTCAGTCTCTCTCCTTGTTTTTTTCTCCCTCTAAATCTTCTTTCTCTCCACGTCTCTTACTTTTTATGTCACTCTGTTATACTCTTTCTGTTTCTCTTTTATTCTGCTTCTCTCAGATTCTCTCCTGCCTTTCCTTCTCTCTCACATACAAACAAGGCTGAATTTCTCTCTTCAATCGTCTTCTTCAGTATTTTATTTCTGTTTCTGTGTTTCTTTCCCACTCTTTCTCTCTCAGCCTTAGACAGAGGGAGCTCGACTCATAATTATACCAGTGGCTTTGGGACGTGGATTCCAGGTGGACACACATACACACACACACACACACACACACTCATAAACACACAGGCTTTTTCACTAAGGTGAAAAACTCATCTATAAGCAAACAGACAGTTAACAACTGAACAATGATGCTGTAAATTGTAAGTTTTTTGGGTGAAACTACTTGTTTATAGAGTGACCAACACCTGAACACTTTACTGCTCAGTTGCACTCAGCAAACAGCAGCAGGGCCAACACACTCTATAATTTAACACGCTGAGTGGAACTAAATTACAGTGCCAGAGTAGTGAACACACAACCACAAAAACGCTGTGAAACATATATATATACACACACACAGCACCAGCTCTGGCCAACATCTCATCTGACAAAGCTCCAGACTCTATTTTTCTCTCTCGAGAAATTCATGGGCTGCTTTCATACAATACGGCCACACAATATATTGTCGGAAAATCGTTATCATAATATCAGTCTCTGCGATATTGATATCACAGAAGGTTGCAATTGTTCTGATGAATCGAGGACTTCATGTAATCCAACAAAAGTCTCATTATATTAATCTTTGAACATTAAAGGTTTTGAAGAATTGCTGCAAAAATATGTGGGGCTAAACTGTTATAGCCAGAATAAGGAGATTTTCCATATTTGGACTGTGTGGATGGGGGGAAGTAAATATCCTAGTTAAAACAATATTTACAGACATCACATTTCACTTTTCATTAAGCCTTTTAAATTCCAGAGAAAGTGATGATATGGGCCCTTAAATATCTTGAAAGGCCTCACAACAGCAATATGTAGCAGTAAAATAGCAATACTGATAGGTTGTCCGAATCATGCAGTCCTGCAGTCCATTGGCTCCTATCTACCATAAAGTTGTTCAGTATACTGTGCAAGGTCTGGTTCAGGATAACACAGCAGACACAGCAGACACACTCAATAACAATAATGAAATGCCATGAGGCGACTGGGGAAGAACTACTATTACAGAGAGTTCTGGGTTCATCCAGTTAAATAAGACTGTCAGGCTGTAAAAACTACACACACTATAGATTCATATTGGATTAAAATCCTACAGCACAATCACATTACAGCTGTAAATTAAAGTTAAACTTAATCCAGCTCTGATAGCACTAAAAACTCACAGAACAGAGTCTCTCTTTATCATTCTCTCCGCTCTCAGGGGGTCACAAACACAAAGCCATGAGCTCCAGACCTCCAGTGGACCATAGGTTCTCCAACAGTGAGTAACATGAGAACTGCACTGAAAACCACAGAGATGGACAAAGTTGATGGAGAGATACACTGTTCCACAAAAACTAAAACACTACCAGTTAAATGTTTCTGCTTGCCACAGGTTTTTACCACTTACGCATTTATTTCCAAAACCTATTCTTGTTCAGCACTGGACAGTTGTTGAGTGAACAACTGTAAATGAGACTATGTCAAATAAACCACATTTCCCACCGTATTTAAAGCTGCAGCGTGTGAGGTTCTGCTAAAACTGAGCTGAAATGACCATTCAGTAAAAAGTGCCAACCATCTCCTTGCAGAGTTGCACTCAAACCCCTGCCCACAACAGACATCTCACACCCTTCACATCCTGACAAAGTTCCCCTGTGCACTGAGGGTGTAAATCTCTGACCTCAATGATTTGTGGGCAAAGTACATCACAGTTA
The DNA here is from genome assembly GCA_037576975.1 of Alestes dentex. Lineage (NCBI taxonomy): Eukaryota > Metazoa > Chordata > Actinopteri > Characiformes > Alestidae > Alestes > Alestes dentex. The sequence goes on along the minus strand of JBBIGA010127656.1, from coordinate 4,476 downwards.
AAAGCAGTAAGAACAGCCCTCCTACAGCCTGTCCATGTTTATAGCTGTATGTCATACAGGGCCAGAAACCACATAAGCGTGCCTCCTTGAGACTGAACTGAACTTCACACAGCCTGAGGCGAGTGTTTGATGATTTAGGCATTCAGTTAGGACCATCCTACTTGTTAGTAAGGCTGCGTGATTTGGATTAACAATCAGTATTAGCTGATGAGACCAGTAGATAGTGTTTTGATGAGGACAAGACTATAATTCAATTAGTGAGAGTACTTAGTTAATACGCAAATCAATCACCTTTAATAGTTAAAAATTAAACTTTTTTTTGGATTACATGAAGACCTCAACTCATCAGAACACCCAGTAACTCACCTGGAGCTGTGATTGGTCACCCAGTCAGTAACACTGGAATTGGTTAAGGGCTCATTTGCATATTGCAGCCTTCTGTGATATCCGTATTGCAGCATAACGATTAGCAAATGATATACTGTGCAGCCCCATTGATAGCTACATTAGCCTTGTATCTCCAGTACTAAACTGAAGAATCAAACATATCTTAGTTGCCCAGCTACATTTATGGTATAGGAGGAAACTGTATACATAAAACAGTTCCACTAAAGTGTCTGAAACCACAACGTATCTTAACACAGTGTCTGAACACTTCTTAACCTGAGGTGTATTTAGAAGGTGAAAGCTCCTCCCCACCACACACAGAGAACAGTGGATCCTAATTAGGACGATGATTACGGCTGTACAGACGGTTATAGCAACACACTCCTCTGACTGAAGGATCCACTTCACACTCAAGCAGCACTTCAATAGCTATTGTGGTGTCCATTTTTTTCTCTGCTGTCTGTGTGACGATTTTGGCCCTTTTTTTAGTGGTGGGGGCCTTGAAGAGTGTGTGTCCTTTCTGTAGTGTAAAACAAGCAACAAAGGCTGGCTGGGAAGAATGATGGAGTGGGATGTGTGTGTGGGTGTGTGAGTGAGTGTGTGTGGTTGAGTGGTCACTAAAATTTGACGGATTGATGGCGATGTGAATGCTGACACTGAGACGTCTTCTCTAAAGGTTCAACATTCACACTAGTTTGACTGTCACTGTGACTATTAACTAATTAACCTTTAACAATTTAAAAATGATTAACAACAACAAATGGATACGAACAGATTAAAAACATGTGGAATAGTTACACATGAATTTAACACTAAAAAGACCTGCTACCATCAGTTACACCATAGAATGATCTTATCTGTAATGATCTTACAACAAATGCATAAGAACTCACACCAAACTAATTTGGGTTATGTGTTTGTTGGGAATTCTTATGACAGTGACTCTAAAATAAATAAACCTGCGATTGTACTGTTCTGCCCTTATTGTTTGATTGTCCCTTAATACTATCATACAACACAGATCTGATCCAATATTTGAAATTTCACACATAATACAACGACACACTGCACACTGAAGCATGACAAATCTCAAGTGTTTAGATGTATAAGTGTAAATGTTAGTATTAGATCAGGTTGGATTTTGCTGAGTAAGAAAACCAGTGTTAGATTTGGGCAGTATGGTGACATCATTGTGTTATTTACATCACTATTTACTTTTCAAAATGCCCTAGGAACTGTCATTATTTCTAGGACAATGAACAGCTGCATGAAAAAAGCAGATTACAGAGAGCTTGTAAACAACAACTAGTGTATCATACCTACATTTCCTGCACTGGAAAACGAATGGACTGACTTTCACAGGGACATTCTGGCTTTTTGCGACATTCTAGCTTTTTGCGAACATTACATTAAAATACAAACTGCGTAGTCGTTTCTAGGAGAACTACAACTTTACTTTGTCCATTCCAAACCTAATGAGAAAAATGGTGCCATATTTTAAAAAAAAAATAGTTTTTTTGCACCTATGCACATTCACATCTGGACACACATCACACAATGTATCACACAGACATGCCGGAGAAAGCACAGAGTCTCTGCAGGACAGGAAGCTTCCTGGGTTTTTAAAAGATACAGGGTCCAACTCCTCCACCTATTCAAATGATAATTGACCGATGCCTAAAGCAGTTACCTAAACAGCAGGAACCAAAGAAGGGTGAAAAGATGAGCCACAGCCACAGAAACTGAAACATCCAGCCTCTCCCTCTCTTTCGTCAACACCAGCGCTCACCTTTATGCTCAGGTAGTTCTCACAGCTGCGGGATTTGCCTCTGGTGTGCATAGTGTGGCTTTGAGCTTAAATAAAAAAATAAATAAATAGGTAATCCAAAAAAAGGGGTTTCAGTGCAAAGTCCAGGCAGTCAGTTATGGATCCATTTGAGTTTTATCAGGATAATCGTAGCGAAGTCTCTTTTGTCCATGGCTGTGATGGACTCACTATCAGACTGTGTCCAACTCTGTCTCTGTATGACTCCTGTGGAAATGTGAGAGAGGCAATGAGATCTCCTCCCTCCCTCCCTTCCTCCGTCTCTCTCTCTCTTGCCCGCCCCTTGTTCATCTGGCCTCTCACAACCAGCTAATGCACACTGATTCAACTTCCTTTACCTCTGAAAAAACACACAACCTGACCTGCTCACAACAATGCCCCCTCCTTTTACCCCCTGGCCTGCAGGGAAACCCCCCCACACACCCACACCCCACCCTACCCCCTCCACCCTTCATTTGTTTAACCCTAAACCACCCTCACCCATCCTGATGCTCCTTCATTGTCCCAGGAGTACGAATGGACTTTGGCTTATTCTGCTACTTTTGTGAAAAGGGAGGAGGGTGAGGGGTATTAAAATGCCAGCGGTGCTCTTGTCCCAAAAAGCAGTGCAATGTTGAATCAAGCCACGGGAATTCCCCCCATACACAGACACATAGGGGTCTGTTTCTACTAGGGCTGCACGATAAGCGGAAAATATTAATATTGTGATTATACCGCCACACATTGCAAATGTATTTCAATATATTAAAAAAGACTATCATTGTTATTGTCGGTTTTTGAAATACTGATATCGCAAAAGGCTGCAGTATGCAACTGAGCATCTAACCAATCACAGTGTTTCTGACAGGGTGACCAATCACAGCTCCAGGTGAGTAACTAGGTGTTCTGATTATTTTCAGTATATCGACTGTATGGATTGAGGGGTGGGGGGCAAATGTACCATTTGAAACAATATTTACAGCCTTTAAGCCTTTTAAATTCCAGAAAAGTGATTAAATGGGCCCTTTAATATATTGAAAGGCATTGAAAACTGAATATGTAGCAGTAAAATCACAATACTGATTGTTGTTGCCCATATGGTGAAGCTCTATATTGGAAAATGTAACAAACCTGACACAAGCTTTTCAAAACTGCTTTAACCTGAAACTCCCTGCACCTGAGGATCAGGCCAAACTTAGTGAAAACTTCAGCATGTTTGCACAAAGCGCTGGAATGTCTGAGTTCTAAACCAGTCCAAAGTTGCCCATTACACAAAAAATCCTTCTCGCAGTGTATGTACAGGAGAGTGTGTTCAAGTGAAGATCCCAGGAATCATTTCTAAGAAATCACCAGTAAACAGGAGGAGCAGTGATGAAGTCTAATTAGGTTGGACTATATTTAGCTCGACTGGATTCTTTACAGACGCCATTCGTCACGGTCGGCACAGTGACCCCTCAGAAACAGACGCAGCTCAAACACTGAAATGGGGAAAGGTCAAACCAACTCAACACTATTTAGCCACATTTTAAAGCAGCTTGGAAAAGATAAGCACATTGAGTTTACTGTCAGAGTGATGGTTCAGCCAAAAAATTTCCACTTTACCCTCAGATGTGACCAGTCAGCCAAGAACAAATGAAAAATAGAGAAACATTTGCTAAGATTATACTTTCACACAAAAGTTCACTTTGTCATACCATACTTGGCACTACAGTTTGTGTACACAATTAAATCATTTTGTAGAAATTCATATTTTGGGATTACCCAACATTTAGGACATTATACTATAATTTCCATATACTGTAATAATTTTTTAACTGAAAATGAAGAGTAACTTGATTTTAATAACAGGGTATTAAAAAACTCCTTGCCTATTTTTTATCAGCTCTTAAATTTGCATAATATCCACTAGGGTTGCACCTATATCACTTTTTTACAAACCGGTACGAGTATTTTTATTTGTGTACTTGCCGATACCGAGTACCGATACCGATACTTCATAGAATGGTGTCCGTGCAAGTGCAAGTAATTTGGAAATTTTCTCTTCTACAGTTTATGACAAGCCGACCCTTAGCAAAAGTAGTATACCTGAATTAAGTATGCTTGAGTATGAGTATAGCAAGTATACGGATCATGTACTTGTAGCGTACTTTAAAGTATACTCATTTAATAATGCTGACTAAATTGAACATTTTTAAGTTTACAAAACTATATACTTTATTTACTTTCTTTATACTTATCAGTATAAGTCAAGTATACTTCACTATACTATTCTAAAGTATATAAAA
>JBBIGA010127651.1:0-23540 GCA_037576975.1 Alestes dentex | reverse complement strand
GGTTGTTCCTGGTATTCGGTGGTTAATACTTACCAGAAGTGTTCTGAGGAAGTGAACCAGCACCTCTCTCACGGGGGCCCAAGGCTCAGTGATGCGTGAGGGGAGCGCCTGGTCCGATCCCACAGAAGAGCTACTGCAGCAGAAATTGTTGAAAAAGCTGCTGGCTTTAATGGAAAGGTGTCAGACACACATAAGATCATAGCCTGCTGTGTATCTGGCTGCATAGCCGCGGTTAGAGTGTAAATCCCTGTTAGCCCCATGTGGCATGACCCTTTCATGGTGTTCTCTTTTTAAAAAAATATTTTTATTAAAAAAAACCCACAAGGACATAGAGACATCTGAGGGAAAATCGCATCCTTCATGGGGAAAATCATTCTGTGAGGATGAATGGCAGAGAATGGGAAATTGCCCTGAGACATCTTTAATATAAAATGTCAACAGCCTTCTGCCTGAAGAAAGGGCCAGATATACAGAAAAAAATCAATTTGATTTGACTAATCAGGGCCCTTTTTCCTTCACAAAATCAGTATGAATCAACAACGTATTAATTTGTCATCTTGCTCTCGTTATCTTGTCAAGTATAGCTGAACTAATTTAAATAATTACCAACATATTATTATCATGCTCAGTCCAAGAAAGCAGAGGTGCCCCAGACATCTACACTACTGCCTGCATCATTAGTCGTAGCCTTCTTTTCTTACATTTTTTCCATAACTGCTTAGTAACTTTGACTGAGCCTGTCGTAATAGAACTGGAACTGGAGTTTTCCACATTGTGGAGATTATTTAGAATTTAAAAGGTTTCAGGCCAAACTGAAAGTGACTGCTGCAGACACCATCAGGGATGCCATCTTTGTTGACAGCATGTTTAGTTATGTTTGTAAACCAGTCTAGGTCTCTATGATAGTTTAAATGTCCAAAATGAATGGATTAACTGTAACTTTTAAATCATTAATTTTCTTTACTAGGGCCTTGGGTACCCAGAGAGTATCCTGGGGTCAGTGGGTGTGAGGCAGGGACTCACACACCATTCACTCACAACTACAGTCAATTTAGAATCCCCAATTCACCTGACTGGTCTCTGGACTGTGGGAGAAACCGGAGACCCCGGAGGAAGCCCACACCACCATGAGGAGAACGTGCAAACTGCACACACTTCTACCATGCGCCACCATGGGCCTCATTTTTAAATAATTAATTGTTTTAATCCAGAAAGCCAGTGAGCTAAACAATCAGCATCTAGAATTCAATTCAGTTCAATATTATCTAGATAGCACTTTTTACAATTGTTGTCACAAAGCAGATTTTCAGCATGCAGCCCGAGACCTCTGTATTTTTAGAAAAAAAACCCCCAAAATATTCTGATAAAATGTATCCTATTTTTCTAAGTGGAACTTTCTTTCACTTTTAACGGAAAGAAAATTCCTGCGTGAATAAAAAGGATATTTTATTTTATTATTTCATATTAACATTTTAAGCTGCTAATCCCTATTTACCCTCATTCCAGCTCTCTAAGCATGGTCTGTTTCAATGGAGGTGATATTTGAGCAACAACACTGGACAGTAGGCCAGTGTATCATTTTTCCTATCATATTGAGTTCTCCTCTCTTTACGACATTTCAGGAAGAGTGAAATACTTGCCTGAAGCCAAAAGGGAGGTTTCAAGGGTCACAGTTTATCATGTTCTGGAATTGTTTACAATTAGGTGCCTTTACAGCAATGGTCACCAGGCCTGTTCCTGGAGATCTATCTGCCAGAAACCTGATCTTGTTGAAGTAGACTGATGATCAGGATTGGATGTTCTTCTGTGGAAAGGTATTCTCTGGGAGCGGGATGGGTGACAATTGCTTTTTTACTGTGCTATAACAACAAACTGTCTGCTGTTCCAATGTATTTTTTTTATTTTTGTATCACCTTATGCATTCTAAACTCATTTAGGATCCACTGGGCAGGCACCTGACAGGAGATAATGTACTTACTTGCTGGGCAGACCTGGGCTGCAGTTATTTAGAAAAGGGTTAAAAAAAAAAAAAAAAAAAAGATTAAGCCTAGCGATGCAGACTGCAGTGTAGATACTGTCTAGGGCACTTCTTGTTTCTTTGAGCATGAAATTATGCAACAGCGAGTTTTGACAGTGTTACTATTAAGTGGGATAACAGCAGTTTTTTTTTTCCACTACAGCTGTATCATTCTAGGTGCTAAGTAACTCACTTTACACTGTACCCTTATGTGGCCCCATATCTTATTAGCCAGGTCCTTTGCCTCATGTTGGCAGTTAGGATTCATGTTAGTTTGACCTAGTTTCCCAGCAGGTAATTAGTATATTTAATCCCCATGTGTGGAAAAAGGTTTTGGTAAATGCTAGTAGGAAGTTCCACCTTTGGAAACTCGTCCTTCTACCTGGCTGGAAAAGTATGTGTCGATTTTGCGGTTGTTGTCTGTTTACCATAAGAATGTTCTTTAGGTAATCATAACCATAAAGCTTTGCTTACAGCAACCCCCTTGCATGCTTGCCCCTTTGTGATTAACCAGATTTCTACTTTTTTGTTCAAATAATTACCAGTATTAAAGCAAATTTTATTTAAACGTGGTGTTTCTTTGCTTTACATTTTTTGTATGACTGAGGTGGTGCATTATCACATAAAACATCATCACTGTGATCTACTTACTCTTGTGCCTGTGACCAAATTACAGCTGTGCTATTTCAATGACACTCATTCTTGTTCTGTTAACTGGTCATTTAGACCCTTTTGGAATTCTTTTATGAGGAGAAATGGGTTCTAGAAGTGTTTCTCATGTTTATCGTCTATTGCTGCAAATGCAGTGTGTGCCTATAGCCACTTGGTGGCTCTAGAGTCTCAGGAATCAAGGAAAGATTTTAAAATATGAAATCAGGTGCTTTGCTGATCAACATGCTTGCATGTCACAATGGAAGCTTAGTATGAAGTTGGAGGTCATTTGTTTTGTCAGTTTTTTTTACCCTTTCATGAGCTCATACACTTATACAAATCACCATGCCTTGAAGAAACTAGGTTAGTGGTAGGCAGTCGATCATGTGTCAATTTCATAACCTCTTTGACATCCTTCTCCAAATAAGTGTGGGCTCTGACAGCGAAACAGCTTTTGGAGGCCAGCATAGACTGTCCACTTCTTTTTTTTCCTCTCATAAACAGCAAAAATACACAAAACCTTGCTTTTTATAGGTTATTAATGAATCTAAAAATAAGATAAACCTTCATTAGTCCCACAAGTGGAAAATTTGTTTTGTTACAGCAGCAAGTAGATGGTACAAAAGTAAGAGCAGTAACAGTTGGGCAATGATAATTTTTAATTCGCAATTAATCGCTTGTTTTTCTGCAATTAATCGCACTTAATCACATTGCTATATGCAAAATTCATTAAGTAATTCAAGAGTAGTGTATTGCGCACTTTTATTTTTAAAGTATTGCTATGTGAACAAAAGTGCAATAACATTTAATTTGCAAACACTTTAAACAAATAAGGAGGTTTTTAACAGCAGTGTTCCCTTTAACACAGTTACATAGTTGCAGTTCAAATATTTTGGTAAAACTTAAACATTAATGTAATCAAATCAAATATAAAACCAAAGCTATTTGCACCTGGCAGGGCATTCACGTTTTATCTAGTTTGTTATAGAAAAACAAGTTCCCCTCAGAGTCCAGAGCATAGGGTTAGAACCATTATAGCAGTTGTAAAGGGGGACTAACTCCATGTGAGAGTCTTTGTCTCTGAATATAGTGTCAAGTCTCTGTTGGTGTAATGGTCAGGCATCCCATTACTTTTGTCCATATAATATTTAAAATTTTCTATAAACCGATTTAAAATTTTCTAAAAGTAATTTCTGTTGGTGTAGTCATTTTGGGTTCAGCCATTAAGTCAGTTTCATTCATTTATTAGTCTCAATAGTACATATAATAAAAAGTCATGAATTTATAGCTAAGAAATTAATATGAATGAATTGAGTTCTGAAGGTTGTCTAACAAATGACCTTTTTTGATTTTGGGATCGACCAGTTTTAGAATGAAATCAGACAAAGCAATCAGATGGAAATCAGTAGATTCACAGTTTAAGTGAAAGGGTGAGTGAATGACTGTGCAGGCTTGCGCGATCCTGCAAAGAGAGAGAGTGCTGTGGAATTTTCTGTCCCTGTCAGGGAAAGGGAGGGAAAAATGGCAAGTAATGGTAAAGATGGCATGCGCTTATGTCCCATGTAAGTAAAGAAGAAATACAACAATGTAAGTCTGCACTAGAACAAAGACAATGACTGAATTTAAAACATGCACTGAGAGTGAGTTCATTATTAATAAAGCTAAACATCATTAGTTTTATCAAAAGCCTGAAGTTTTATTAATTTTCAGGAGTGCTGAGATTTTAGTAAGATATTGTTGAAAGGAGAGACCACATGCAAAGATAAAGATCTATTGCTGCACACAAACCAGATTCTTCAAACACAGTTTAAAGACAAAAAAAATGAACTCAGAGGTTTGCTTTTATACCATTTGTGTTTTGAAGGCAAGCTGTGCTATGCAATGCCCAGATGTTGCAACCATACAAGATTCAGTCCGTCATCCTCACAAAGTTTCTGTGGAAGCTTGGAGGGGAAAAGTTGGAACGTAGATGTGACCCGGCAACAGCACCAGCATCCGATTTTACTAGAATTCTCTATGCCCATAACCTCCCAGTTCTACACCCTTAATCTAACGGGAAAAGACTTATTATTTGGAAGGGTATTCCCAAGCCAGGGGCTTTATATGCAAAGGCTCTTTTCCCCCGATGTAGCTCATTCTTCTGAGGACAAGTATATAGCCAGCACCTAAGTGAGCATGGAGGTTTGCAGCAAGAGAATTTCTGAAGGTATTCTGAATGGCTTTTCACCCAGGCTTTATGTCAGTAGAAGAATTTTATATGAAATTTGATCAAAACCTAATGTAGTCTTGATAATATTGGACTAATAATATTGGATCAAATTTTCTGGTTCTAGTGAGAACTAGTTTATTTATTTTTGTGTTTAGATCTAAGATTTAGAATTTGTTTGTTTCCTGAGAAAGGTGGATTACTTAGTTTTATTATTTTTGATTATTAAATGAGTTTTTCTACTTCTCTGTTTAGTTCAGGAGAATGTCACGATCGCAATGTCAGGTTTGTTTAGTCAGTCTGACTGCTGCCTGGCCTTGGTGCTGGTTTGTGAGCAGTGACTCTGATCTGCCAGCCAACAGGCTATGAGCTATGCTGCAAAAAGATCAGCACCCTCTGGCGAGTGGTGGATACCGTCCCAAGCAAAGAGACCAGACTTACTCTCAAACGTGGACCACTTGTCAATAAAACCCATATTGTCCTCAGAGCACAATTTGAACATCCAGCAACTCAGCACTTGAAGCCTGCTGTAAACCTCAGGGCCACTGGAGTATATCACAGCATTAGGCAAATGTTCATGCCTCTACCATTATTCTTAGTAACCTCCTGACTGCTTCTGATGAATGTCATTAGCCCCTGCATGAATCACAATGTTGTCATACCAATGACTAGTTGACAGCTGCAGGTTCCCTGTGAATTGTGGCACCCTGGATCCCAGTATACATCTTCATTAGCTAATGCTGGGGCCCTTAAAGTAGTAGCTTTTAGTCTGCAATGTGTGCTCTGCCACAACGTTTGTAGTGTGTCCAGGCGCACACGGCAAACTGAAGAAGGGCCCTGCAATTAGAGGATACTGTTACCATGCATAGTGTGCTTGGTTTGCAAAAAATGCCACCCTCCCCACTGCAGTCCCGTTGAAGTTGATGAAGGACTGCTGCTGTCTTCTACTGAAGTTCATCACCTGCTCATTGGTTTTGTTGACATTCAGTTGGAGGCAGTTCTCATGATACTCCGTCTCCAACTCCTCTATGTGTGTTGTCTCATCGTTACTGGAGATGAGGCCCATCAATACTGTGTTGTCAGCAAATCTGACAATGGATTTGGTGCTCTGTGTTGATACACTATCCTGGGTATAGAGGGTGCAAAGCAGAGGCAAACATATCCCGTGTTTTTTGTCCACATGTCAGAGGATGGTGTGTAGGATGTGGGAGATATCCTCTGTTGATCTGTGGAACTGAGGGTGGATGCTGTAATGAAATCTATAAAGAGTCTCTCAAAAACCTCCATGACATTAGAGACTGCCTCGCTGTTGTTCTTATACCTAATAATTTTACTGACTTGCTGCCAATTAACCTAATTAGTTGTGAGATGTTCCACATGGAGTGTCTTCCAACTCCTAACGAAACATGTTGCAGGCATCAAAATGAGCATATATTTTTTATATTGACTTGTCTTTCAATTCAATGAATTTTACATGATTTACAAGGCACTCCTTGTTTGTATTTCAGCTAATGTACCAAATTGCTTTTTCTACCATACTGTCAATAGCTTACTGTGGTGAACCCAGCTGAAGGTGTACTATTGGGAAGGAATTTAAAAAATGACTGCAAATATAATGTTTTCTTTATACTTGGGAGCCATGAGTACAACAAATCACTGTGTGACTACTAATGCCCTTAGATAACAATTTTGGTAAAATGATATAGGAAGATTTGCAAAAAGTATTCTACAAAAGAAATTACAAAGTTTACAATCAAAGTTTCAGAGAATTTTAACTTTTAATTTAGCATCTGCTTCAGAAGTGTCCTAGCAGTGAACAAAGCTACTGTTTTGCCATCATATTCTGGGATTCTCCTTTTGTCAAGGCCAATGCAGCATTAATATGCATTTTCTTTTCGCTAAGGCTTTGTCTCACCAGGACAGGTGGGATTTCTGTGGAGAAGTTTGTTGACAAACCAGCGGGAAGTTACTCCCATGTTGGGCTGCTTTGACAATTTAACAGCAGTATGACGCAGGTTTCAAATGAAACATTCATGCATTCTGAACTGAAATGGTTTGAGGGTAAATGCAGTCAAACTATGCCTCATTATTTTAGCTCACAAATGCTTACAAATTACTGCATTTTACTCCAGAATAATCTGAATGTTTTTGAGGGCAAATGCTAAAGTCTACACCATGAATAGTAAAGAATATATAGTGAAGCTTTTTGTAGTTTCCAGTTCAAGAAATAGCTGAATTAGGCACATTCACAACTTCCTTCAGTTTTATTATTCTCAGATCTTACCTATGTCTCCAATTTCATTAACAGCTAAAAATCTGTTCTGCAAATAAAAGATCTTTGTTGTTTTTTTTGCTACCTTTGGCATGAAAGCAACTTTTTAGCTCCTAATGAGTATAGAAATGTTTTTTTTATATGATTTGCATGGAAAACATGTGTTTCTGTTAAATACTATTCCCCACAGACCAAATATAACAATTTCCCTCAAGCAAGCACAGCTATGTTTAGATTTCTGGCAAATTCCTCTGCCTAGAGCAACTGGAAAGGATTTCACAGGTTCACTATCTGCATCTGCGTACCCTCAGTTCAGCAGCCTCGTGTGCATCCTGTATCTTTTTCAAATTGGATTTTCAAGCAGTATGTGTGATTATTCACTAATACACACAGCCCAGCCTCTTCAGCAGTGCCTTAGATGATCTCTGGAGGTTGCACATCAGAGTAGTTTGCTGTCATTTCATTTTATCTCCCGTTATCGCTTAGGGTTTCCTCTTGAATTGTATTTTTATTATTATTAGTGTAATTGCATCAGCAATCATTCTACTGTTCTTCTTTTTTTAAAAAAAAAGTGTGATTACGGAAGAAATCGCACTATTGTTCATCTTAAGTTTTATTATTCATGTGATTGCATCAACAATCATATCATTGTTCTTCTTAAGTTTTATTATTATAATTTTTATTGTTACTCTACCCACTTTTTGGCACCATATCTTGTTGGAACCATATTGAATTATAGTGTCAAAATTTCTGTTAATATGGGTATCGATCAGTTTTTGTGGTCGAGTCTCCTCAGTAATGTGTGGAAAAATTAGAGAATGGGTGAGTTGCCTTATGAATCTAGATGGGAAAACTGTGATATCATGCCCATGGTGCCTGCAAAGGGACAAAACACAGACACGGAGTAAAAAATATGGAACACACAGCAGTGTCATAACCAGACTTAAAAACACTAAATCTCAGGTCTGCTATAAAAACCGTGTCACTGTTTATTGAGGTTTATTGTTTATTAATTAAAATATTCATGGAAATGCAACTAGTTTAAATTAAAAACATGCAGCCGTAGCTGATGGTCATAGGACAAAAGGCAGAGAAACACCCTAGACACACACACACACACACACACACACACACACAAGCATACACCAAAAACATGGGAAAACGGGAAAGAGGATACTTGCTACTTAGACTGAAGTTGTATAATTTTAACAGCAGTATTCCCTTTAACAACAGTGTTCCCTTTTACACAGTTACACAGTTACAGTTCAAATATTTCTATAAATCTCAACTTAAACATTAATGTAATCAATGGGGGTGGAACCATTATAGCAGTTGTAAAGGTGACCGACTCCATATGAAAGTCTATGTATCTGAATGCATTGTCATCAAAGTCTCTGTTGAGACTGGTCAGGCGTAGCATTACTTTTTTCCATATAATATTTGTCCATATAACTTACTGGGCAAAAGTAATGGGACCCCAGCGAAAACCAGTCGAGACATAGACAGAATATATGTCCATGGTAGAGCTGCGTGCTGTGCGTGCTCTCACAAGCACAAAAAAACAACAAGCTTTCAAAATAAGGATAAAAAAAACCTGCGTTAATGCACGATAAAATAATTATCGGTGTTAAGTAAATAATGCGTTAACGCAATAATAACGCATTAATGTGCCCAGCACTAAAATATATATACATATTCTCCTTTCAAAGCATTTCAATGTTTTAAACAATGATGTCAGCAACTCTTTCACTTTCAGTGTTTTTATTCACAATTTAATTAATGAAGTAATGAAATCAGAAGGTCAAAAGTTTATATACAACCCAATCTCATATTGTCTAATACCTTGTTGCATTGCTATTAGCTTTTAAAACTACAGTCAGTCTTGCAGAATATCCATCAGTTAGTTTTTTACAATACTTTTACATTTCCTCTTGACAGAAGTGGTATAGTTAGTTCAAACTGGTTTCTTTTTGTGGACTTTTTTCTTAAGTTCATTCCACAACTTTTCTTTTGGATTCAAGTCTGGGCTTTAAGCTGGCCATTCCATAACATCAGTATTGTTCTGCTAAAGCCATCCTATGACCAACTTGGAGGTATGCTTCGGGTTGTCTTGTTGAAAGGTCCAATGAAGTCCAAGGCCCGACTTTCAAGCAGACTTACTTAGGTTGCCTGGAAGTATGTCAAAGTAAAAGTCCTAGAGCCGTCTCCTAGACCACTAGCAGTGAAACAGCCCCATAACATGATGCTACCACCATTATACTTAACAATGGGCACAATGTTCTCTGGGTTGAAGGCCTATCCTTTACGTCGCCAAACATAATGTTGGTCATTGGACTTCCATCAGACTGAAGAACCAAAGTTCCAACAGACCAAAGAACATGTGACCAGAAGCCTTTATTTTTATCCTTGTGCGTTCCTGCATAAACCAGCCTGGCTGCCATGCCGACGTGCATAGGGGCCCATGTGCCCCCTGTTTTCATCTGTGTATTGTAGGTGAAAAATATGTTTATTTTTAAGCTTTAATAAGAATTCAATGTGTTACTTTGAAAGTGAGAGCCAGTTTTCTCCCTGCTGTCTATTGCAGCCATGTGGTTCTATCAGAGTGGGTTTAGTGTGAGACAGAATTGTTCACAGTGGTGGTGAATGGAACAACATACCCACCTCTAAAAGTTACCTCACAGAAAGTTAGAAAGTTAAAGTTACAGGCGCTAGAATGTAACTGCTGCACCATTAATAACCACCTAGCAACACCATACCATCATTAACCATGTAGGCACATCATAGCAACCACCTAGAAACAACTACAGTTACCAAAGAAATTATGAAAATAACACTTTGCACTTTCTTGCAGAAATGCAATCCAGTTCTTGTATGATCTTTCTAAGGTAATTTTGTCAAGCAAAAACATGATCTTCCTTTATGTGCTTGTTTCAGTGTGTCTTGCTAAAAGTACTGCTAGGTATTTTTAAGCATATCCTTGTCTCAGAAGTAAAGCTGCTAATCAAGCATCAGTTTTTGCGACCATCATTAATATGGAATCTCATTCAAAATCAATCATCAGCTTCATTGTTGTCTGAAAATGCTGCCTGTAGCAATGATGTTTTGTTCATTTTTACATCCATATCTGTGCCTCCATAATGAAGTGCTGAATGAAGTTTGAGTGATTAAGAGAACTTTTGGTGATGCCTATTCATGGAAACCATCGACTTGCAGTTAGCGTCATACCAGAAATTGGAATTTAAACATGTCTTGGCGGATCCGCTTCATTTGGGGTAAAAAGAAATTCATTTAATGTTCAGAAAAATGTGATTTTGTTGTGCCAGTGACAATCTTAACTGTGTTGACCTGGTATTTTGGACATATTGTGTATCTGCACTGCTAAATAGTGCACTCCAGGATCACAATGCTCCATTGTCCATTTTATCTCCTAGTTTGTGGTATAGCCAAAGTAAATGCTTGGCATGAACATAAGCCCTGCACAACATATGTTACTCTTTTTTGTACTTACCAGTGTGAAATTAGAGAGAGCCTCCCACTTTCCCATAAAGACAATATTTTGATTCAATTCACCTTGAAACTGTAATGGAACTTTTAAAGATGGTTTATGTCCCTGGTCACAATTCATATTAAACGGGTGATACTTGTTTTTTCCATAAACCTTAACCAAAATGTAGTGCCTTTTGACCACATCTAAAATGTCCTGTAAGTTTTGAATGCACTCGCTGGTGGGGAATAAAAATTCTAACCGATCATATCCTGTTTCACTATCCACTCCCTCCACACCCACTGATCAATGAATGAAAAAAAGACCTCAGCTCAAGGATCCTGTCTAATACTGTAGTTTACTCTAGTTTAATAGGCTTGATAACCTTAATCATCCACAAAATGTTTTATCCACAAAATGTTTTACTTTATCTGTACTACCTAACACCTCCCTTTGATCTCCTTTACCCCAGCCAGATTCCTCTGTCACCCCACCTGATTATGTTGGCCTTTTTAACAGCTTGCGCTTGTCAGGATTTCACTCGTCTCTCTGTGGGGCCCTCTCTGTGGACAGTGTATCAACCGCCATCGTAATGTTTTTATCTTCTCTTTGCTTTCTTTTGGTGGAGAGCGGCTTGCTGTCGACTCTGTGAGGCCCATTCAATCCCAGATAATCTCCTGCCACATGCGAGAAGACAAGGCTGCAAATCTCTCTCCCCGTATGCCCTCTCTTGGCGTTGGTTGTTTGAGACCTGAGCCCAATGTCATCCACACCACTGGGGTTTGCTGAGTTTTGTCATTCTGGCTAATTCTGCGGCACGGCATTGAAGGTTATCCTCAGCTTTAACAGAGCATGTGTGAAATGTGTAGGTTTTGCTTTCAAGTTCTTTGATTAAGTCACTATATTTTTTCCTACTGTATTTTGGCTTAGTTCTAATGAGTGAAAACAAACTGAAATAACATGAGTATATTATAAAAATTCTGATTTCTAAATGTTATGATCGGAGTATTTATAGCAGCTGTTGAAACAGCAGGAGCTGAAACAACAGGAGTTGAAACAACAGATGTAAAATGTGTAAATTAAGATTTACATCTCTCTGTTGCTTTTTGTCGCTGTCTTCATCTTAGCAGATTCATTTTTTTTCTGGGCCACCTCCTTTCTCACTGCAGTGACACTGCAAAATCATCATGGCCTTATATGCGTGGAAAGACAACAGCAAATCTCCAGCAAGGCTTTAGTATTAGTTCAAGTGAGGATAACATTAGAATTCAAGTCATTTCTTCCAGCAACACTATAAACCAACCTGGACTTTATAGCTGCCTGAACTGCCCACAATGCAACTCGGACAGAGACACAGAGGTGCCTATACCAGAAAAGGAAGGGAATTGCAGGGGTTGGGAAATGCCTAAAACAATATAAATGGCTTCACCAGTGTCTTTTCATTCAGAAAAGACACTGGTGTTCATTTAAGTCTTTTTATTTCTCTGGCTTTTTGGTGAATAGTGTAATTATGTTGTACCAACCACTGTTGTTTGTTTTGTGTTAGTATTGCTCTGTGCAAGTTTTGTTGTTCTGCCACTGTATCAACCAACATTTCCTTGTGCCCCAGTGGCTTTTCAGGCCAGCCCCCTGAGCAGCGCAACACTGCAGCTATGAGGCTTCCCTGTCCTACTCCCTGAGTGACACTACACAACAGGTACAAGACTTCATGTGCTGGCCACCTGATTGATTCTACGTCACAGCAATGAAGTGTCCACTGTCGACCACCTGCGTCATGCAATGGGGTTTTGTTGACTACTTGCCTGACCACAGCCTCAAGGCTGTCGCCTGGGTATTGCTAGATCACAGATATGAGACTTCTTGGTCCGACTACACGTGTGGTACTACACCACAGCGATGCTGGCTGTCTAGCCGATGGTACACCACAGCCAACTGACTGATGCTGCTTTAAAACCATGAGGCATCCTGGACCATTTGACTGATACCACACTTTGGCTGAGAGAGACCTACATACTCTTTCAAAGCCAGCTATGTCAGCTGAGTGTGTTAGTACATAAACAAGTGTGTTGTGTAGATGTATTTTGTTGCTGTCATTTTTATTGTTTTTGCTTTTAATATTATTTAGTTTATTTCTTTATTTTCAGAGACTGCTACACTGGACTGTTCTGTGTTTCACAGCGACAGCATTTCAATGGAATAGGGGGATACATTTTAATTGTTTATGTACTACATTAAACTATATTACATTAAACTATATTACAAGAAACATCTGTTTTTCCATGGATAGCAGCCCTTTAATAAAGATACGATCAACTACCAGCAGTCTCATGTAACATCCCCTTTACTTGTCTGAGGAGAGTACTACAAAGAAATGTGATGTGAATGGCCCTAAAGAAAGGAGACAAGGTCCCCTTTGTTATTCTACAAACTCTCAAGTGCATCTAGCCTTCAACATATTTCTGACAGGCTTTTACTGGGAGGGCACAAGGGGGCAGCCTTTCCTCATCTTTGTGGGCAGCAGGGGCACCTCCAGGCCGTTTGCATGGCTCTAAATGAGCTCATTCGTGTTCCACAATAGAACTGCAGGGATGGAGGAAATTGCTTTCTTGCAGGAGCAGGGGCTACTGATGGGGCACCTGATTGTGGTCAGTTGAAAAAAGGCAAAAACCATGAGAAGGAAGGGGAGAAAAAAAATGACAGAAGGATTTGAAACAACACAAATAATGTTGAAAGCAATTTTGATTTGAAGGAACACACAAACACACACTAACACACACACACACACACACACACACACACACACACACACACACACACTGATAAATCGCACTCTCCTTAAAATGCCTTTTCCGTACCTCAAGTCAAATATTGCTTTTTTTTTCTCTTGCCCCTCCAGTAGTTCCTGAGATTACAGTGGCAAATCTGATAAATCAATACCTGTCAAGCATGTTGCCTGTGCTTTGGTTTGTTTCACCCTTGTCAAGGTTGTTTATTTTAAGTAGTTACTGACATTTTTAATTAAATAGATGAGTTAGCTTATCTATATTTTTGTAATAAGAGTTTTGAATAATTAATGTAGCCTAAGAAAGTCCCTTTTTGAGGGGTTATGCTGTATTAAGTCCTCCTTCAAAAATCTGTATGAACTGAAACACTCCTTATTACATCACTGTGAATGAGTGGGGCTAAACTGCTGTAATTCAAATGGATGTACAATATGCAATTGCATGTCATGACAAAGGTTAATGACAGCTTTTACTTAAATGGACAGGTTAGCTTATCTATGTTTAGTGATTTAATAAGAATTTAATGTATGTAACAAATGCATTTTTATCAGTCACTCTGTCAGTGCTGTGGTTTTTAGTGTAAAAGTTTAACACCCATATCAGAAAGGTACTCAATATGATTAGCAGGATTGTTAGTTGCAGCTTAATGTTCCATCCAGCTGATGCTTTACTAAAGGGAACTGTGGCACTGTTGATGGTTAACGGGTTAGTTCAAACAATGAAAATCTAGCTAGCAGTGAAGTTGATGCTGGAATGTTAAGAGGACGAACCAAAAATACAGGCTGCGGGTAAAGTGTTTGTGTGGGGTGGAAACTTCAGTAATTGTCCCTACTGTGGGGAAGGTAGGAGTTCTATACTAATCTATACTTGGATATAATTACAAATGCAGGCAGTCTGATACAGTGATAATAAATAAGTGGGAGATCACTTGTGTTCCTGGAGCTGAAAAATGCAAGATGCATTGCTGGATCAGCTACTGGACCCTTGAATGTGATTCTACGTAACAGATATGATGTGTTTTCTCAGATATTTAACTGTTATTATTCACCTCCCTTGTTATTTCCTATCATTCTGCTCCCTTGTTTCCTTATCATCTGAGCTGTCCCCATCGACTCTTTAATACTTTTCCTCTCATTAGTGGAAATTTTCTTGCTTGTTAACCTACTTGTTATGATGGTCACTTTCTTTTGGGTGTGGGTCCAAAGTACATTAAACATGATTTGTAAACACTTTCCACATCCTCTTTTGTTTTATTTTCTTTATGCCTCTGTGCAAATAATATTTTGTTGATTTGCTAAGCTAATCTAAGTTCACATCCTAAACAGGGAACACATGTCTGCATTCTTAAATGCATAATTACTGTCTATTTGTTGTTTTAACATACATGTTATATGTTTAAACTTGTAAAACATGTTTAGTTCATTTTTGACACGTACAATGCCTCCCTGTCCACCATGCTTCTACCATGCAACCAGCTGCTTTTGGAGTATTTGAGAACATGCACTGTCATGGAAGAATATCCACGTTTGCAGACAGTGGCTCATTTGAAATGAATGAGAAAACAAATAACGGTAAGCTCTCTCCAAAAAACAATTATAGCTGTGAACAGCTCCTACCAGGTGTGTGTGTGTGTGTGTGTGTGTGTGTGTGTGGAGGAAGTTATAAAAAAAGGAATGATGTGAAATGTTGGCAGTACTGTTCATCAGATTTAAAGAGTGTGATGTAAAAGCCAAGAGAGAATGGGCTAATCATGCAGTAAAATGCTTTTTACATAGCCTGTGACTTTCTGGGAAACTGTTGGCAAAGCAACAGCTGGGCACAAGGTAAATAAATACTGATGCTGAAGCAACTAAAATGCTCTATGGGTTTGTAATATTTTGCCATTCTTTCTGCAGAGATCAGGTAGCCTTATCCAACCCTTCTGTTGATTATTTGAGAATATTTGAGAATTATTACTTAAATAGTAAAATTAGGATAAATAAACAAAAGAGTGGCTTTGGTTGTCTGCTGTGAAGTTCCTTTGATTTTAAGTTTTTATTGTGACTCTATGCACCAGAGAAGACAAAAATTGACTTGTTTCACAGGGAGAAGCACCAGCAAGCCCATAGACTGCTTTTTGGTTCTTTTGTGTACCACGTTTTGCCAGCCAGGTAAGAGGAATGTCAAGAATTTACATTCTGGTGAGAGGCTGCTCTCTAAAGCCAGTGGTGGTGTGAGACCTTGGCTCCTTACCTAGAGAATCTACCACTAGCTTGGAGGAAGTTGCCTCCACCTGCTGTTCCAGCCCTCTCAGTGCTGGCAGCTCCAGCACCTTTACCTACTGCTGTTTAAGCATCTACAGCGCCAGTTCCTTTTTCACCTAGGTTCCCAATGGCACCTGTTGATTTCACCTCAGATCAAGAAAAGCTCAACTTTTGTTTCTTGAAATGGAAGTCAGTGAAGGAAACTATATGTTTTTTCTTTTGTCATTTGGTTATATAATAGCCTATACAATGGATGTATCTCCTAAAGCACCATCTTTCTTATGTCTTTAATATGGGATACCACTGTCACTTTACCTATTGAACCCATTCACTTTACATAAGAGACATTAGGTATTTTGTATTGTTTTTGTATTCTGCTTAATTAAAAAAAAGATTCTTACTCTTATCTTCATGCCTTCCTTACTTTTGCCTTAACTTCTGACTTTGACAGCCGTTGTTTAGGTGTACTTAGATGGCAGTAACTTGGTTGAATAGTGGAAGTTGATTTAAGTATAGCTTTACAGGTTTAAGGAACAGATATGGACCACTTGAGCATTGATGTACATCGTTCTGGATAAGCGCGTCAGCTAAATGCTGTAAATGTAAATGTAAGCGTAAATGTAAATGTATGTACAAGATATTTTATTCTGTACAAATTGCTTTGCAGTTGCTTATTTCCAAGAGGAACTAATTAAGTGGGTGGCATTATAATAACCATGGTGGAAAGGTGGTGCAGTGGGTAATGCTGTTGCCTCACAGCAAGAAAATCTTGGGTTCAGTTCCTGGCTGTGGTTGCTGTGGGTCCATTCTCTGTGGAGTTTGAATGTACTTCCCATGTCTAGGTGAGTTTCTACTGAGAGGATAAGCTGCTTGGAAAATGAATGGATGATCATTATTTATAGAAGAACTGAGTATCTACTGTCTTTGACCTTGTGAAAATAATGCATTGGAAAGACATTAGTAACATTTTGCTGAAGGCCAGTATTTGTAACAGAAACATAAAACTTCAATGACAACCTATACAAACATTTCTAAAGGTCCATTCCAACAGTCATTATATTTTATGAGGTGCAGAAGGTGATCCTTTATAAATTCTTCTTTATGTTTGAGCCTTCATAAATTCTTCTTTATGTTTGAGTCTATGTAGGAATCATGAAACTTTATGAATACTGGCTTTCCGCGATATGTTACTGCATCTTTAAGAATCAAAAACATGCCAGAATTGTGGCTTAACGCTTATTCTGTTTACTGTCAGTTGACTAGGCAGAATACTGGCCTTCAGTGATATGTTACAGCATTATCCTTAAGAATGAGTTAGTATGTGCAATTAACATATTAACATGATTAACATAACTGGCTGATTACCAGTATTCTGCCTAGTCAACTGACAGTAAACAGAATAAGCATTAAGCCACAATCCTTTGTATGTGTTTGTCTTAACTCGTCTTTCATTTATGTATCTTCTGTATAACTGTGGATGCAGTAACCAATTGTGAATGCCATACACACTTCACAAATTAGCATGTCAAAAACTGTTGGTAGTGACTGCATTGTTCGTAGTGACCGTGTGTGTGTGTGTGTGTGTGCATTTGAGAATCCTCTTCATAGGTTTGGGATATCCTAACTAAATTAACTAAATGTGAAGAGCCTCCAGTTGTTGGTAGTTCCTGTTTTGCCAGTGGCCAGCTGCTCCTTCAATGAGATGAAAGGAATGAAAGTAAGACATACACTCAAACAGATGCTGTATGTCACTCACACAGACTTTTTCTTCTTCTTTCTTTCAGGCACACAATTTTTCCTCATTTCTTCCCATGCTTCAGCATCAGGCCGATCAAGTCATCAGTACCTCTAAAGCCAGCGGTTGACAGGTAATTACCTATTTTTCCCTCCTCCATGTGTTGTACACAGTGATGGCTGATTGCAATGACAAGGCCTCCTTCACAACAACTCTAACTGCATAACAGGAGGGAGGAGATTAGCCTTAAAATCCTGATGCTGACACACAGTGAGGTTGCTTTGCCTCAAGGTAGCTTCAAAAGGGTTTCACCAAGTCACCTGATGCACACTTGAGGGCTGTGGCCCAGCAATGGATCATCTGTCATGTTTCCTATCATCTAGATGTCGGGACACATCATCTGACTGCTTGTGGCAGACACAACAAGAGACTCACCATCGATGGCCTTTGCAAAGCTATAAAGCAGAGAGAGAAAACACAGCTAAGACAGCCGATCTGTTGTAAGATTTTCTGCTTTGCTATCAACTATTAGCTCTTTTTTTGACATTAAAAAAAGAACAGTCCAACAGGGGACTTTTGACAACCTTGGGGTCAGTGTTGTACTCATTCCATATTTCATGATGGGTTGCTCCTTGGTGGATCTTTCTGTAACTTCACAAGATTTCAGATGCTATTTTTTGTGTTAATTGTTTTGTGTGTGTTTTTTTTTTATTGTATTTAGTATGATTGCAGATTCAAGTTTTTTCTTACCTTTTTGTGTTATTACAGAAGCAATCATACTGTTGTTCTCAGTAAGTTTTATTATAATTTTTATTCCACCTGTTTTTTGGAGTCACTTCTCCTCTGAGGCCAACTTTATAGTGTAAGAGGAGAAAGAGAGTGTCTGAGTGGACACTGTGATGTCATCTCACTCTGCTGGCCCAGGCAGAGAGCCAGAGAAGAGGGAAAAAAAACAGACGCTAAACCCACAGCTTTAGGAAAGATGAGCCCTGTGTCTGGAAGGAGTCAAAAGCATGACAGCTTGAGAGTGTAAGTCTCATTTATAACTGACATTTTGTTTATTTTTAAGAAAATTATCTGTTTGCTTTGGAGTGGTTTGAAATGAGTTTCTGCTCTGTCGCTCCACCCATTTTCAGCCATTTTATGTGCATTTTAATGTTGACTGCTTTAATCATTCTGAGTTGATTTTTTTTTTTTTGGGCACAAACTCTCTTTTGTTAAAAAACAGCCTTTTAGGGCCCTCATTTTCAGGCATACACATGTCAGGAATTATGTGTCACTGTTTATTTTGTTTTTCAGCCCATTAACACTTGTTTAGAGCTGTTAGTTAGCTAGCAAGCTGCTATCCAGCTCAGTTAGCCGATTTTGAGGCCTTTTCTGAAGAAAAAATATTTTTGAAGAAATATAAAGCATTTTTGTTTGACAGGTCATGTTAGACAGGAAGTTTTATGCTGTTTTCTGGTTCTCTGAACTTGTCTCCACGCACATGTGTGCAGAATCAGCCCCTGTCCGTGCATTGTGGGTGAAAAATGTGTTTAATTTTAAGAATTTAGGAGACTACCATACTTTAGTTTGAGAGTGAGAGACAGTTTTGCTAGACAGCACCTTTTTTTTTTTAAGTGGGTTTGGGGAGAACGCTGGAGAAACTCATCAAGTCAGAATTGTCCACAGTAGTGGTAATGGAACCAGCCTCTAAAGGTTTGCTCTCAAAAAGTTAAAAAGTTGGCACTAGAATGTAACTGCTACACCATTAGTAACCACATAACAACCTTGTAGCAGCTGCCTTTTCACAACCAGTTACCATTACAACCACACTTTCTAGCCGTAATGTGATCTAGTTGTTATTGTTCTTTTGATAGCTGAAAAAAGGGTCACTTTTTGTCAGAGCCTGTTTGTGATTTTGGAATGGTTCCAATGCCAAAGCATTTGTTAATATGTGGTGGTTTGTGTGTGTATACAGTTTGTTGATCTTTTAAGCAGGAGTCAAGCACTGTTCATTTAAAATTGATCATTTTCCCCATAGACTTACCCTCATAGAACATTGTAACGTTCCGGCAGTCTGAGCTGCAGAAAGTGCTGCAGCGTGGATGAGAAATCAGCCGCTAAACACACAATGTTAGGAAATACGAGCGCCATGACTGTAATGAGGCAAAAGTGTATTGGTTTGAGAGTGTAAGTCAGCTGTTATTTGCTCTAGCGGACTTTATTTCTCTGCTGTTTTAATCTCTTTTACGGTCACATGCATTTTTACCCACCTGTTTTTGTGTGTGCAACTGTTTAGCCCTCAGTGCCTATAATTTATGAATGAAAAATTTTGTAACTATCATTTTGGTTATCTCTCCCACTCCCTATTTTGGCAGCCATCTTGGATTCTGCATTACAAGTTTATAAAGCTCACAATTCCGTCATACAAAGTTATCATTGTTTGTGGTTGGACTCATTTCAAAGCTAAGACACTGAAGTTTCATGTGCCAGAGAAGTAACATATGCCAACTTATTTGAAAAAGAGCAAAACAGGACAAAATCCAGAAGTATGTAAGGCTTGAGTGTGAGCACTCTTAGAAATCAGCAATCGTTATTGTCCAGGACCAAGGAATTTTTTTAAACAATGGAAATCAATAGCCACAGATCTTATGAAGTTATGTTCAAAATTCGAGCTCAAAAGAAGAACACAGGCTTCTTTGCCATTCATTTTTGTTCGGAGAGTCACCCTGAATCGACACGCACTGTCCGAGCGAATCGACTCCGGCCACCCACCGCTGGACCCGGGGGCGTTTGAACG
This sequence comes from Alestes dentex, assembly GCA_037576975.1. Classification (NCBI taxonomy): domain Eukaryota; kingdom Metazoa; phylum Chordata; class Actinopteri; order Characiformes; family Alestidae; genus Alestes; species Alestes dentex. The sequence continues at coordinate 3,367 of JBBIGA010127651.1, read as the reverse complement.
TAAACAAAGCCACAAAACACGACAAAACTCATTCAAAACACAATAAAACAACTCCAAAGAAACTCGACAGCACTTTATCACATCCAGTCATCTTATAGACACTTCTAAAGCGAAGTGTTCGAGCGAGTCGACTCCGCTCGCCCACCGCTCGACCCGTGGGCATTTGAACGTAAATAAAGCCACAAAACACGACAAAACTCGCTCAAAACACAATAAAACAACTACAAAACAAATCAAGAGCACCTATCACATCCAGCCAGCTTATAGACACTTATAAAGCGAAGTGTCGGAATTCCCAATCACTTACTTTTTAAGAAATTCAGCTCGGACTCGCACGCTCCCGGAGAGCCTCTTGGGAGCGCCTTTGCTGTTTCCCATGAAAAATCGTATTTGCTGGGCAATTATCCCCAACAAATGTCCTCAAAATATTCTGAAATATCATTAGTATGATCTTCTGAGTGTTTTTTCCTTGGTTTGGGCCGAAAAAATCGACTTATAAACCCAAACGCTCGCCCCAGACTCACAGGCGCCACTGATCTGCGATCAGCTCTTGCCGTATTTATAAGCACAGAGAGAAGCCGAACCCACAAATGACATATCGTTGGAAAGGGCTTTAGATTGGCTACACGGCAGAACATGCAAATTTCAGCTAGAGGATAAGTGGACCGAGTTATTGTCAGTCAAAGCCGGAGCGCCTGATTGGGTCACCGGAGATTTTGGGCTGTAACTTCCCGTAGGAGGGTCGGAGAGACTCGAGCCCGGGCGCGTTTGAATCCCAACAACCAACACTATTGATTTCTGCCGTAAAATCGATATTTTAAAAATCACACGGAAAAATACGATTTAATACTACTGTCCCGCCGGCGGAACGGCCGCCTAGTGGTGAAATTTTAGTTTAACAAAGAAATTATCCATTTGCGTTAGAGAAGTTCAAAATGATTATTTTTTATTGCTCTGTTGCGCCATCCCCCTTAACTTCACCCATATTTAGCCACACTAAAATGTTGCGCTGGAAAGTGAGTGTTCTGGGTTCAAACCCTACTGTAAACTTATTGCTTGACACAAACATTTTTTTTAGCCATAAAACCATTGTTTGGCTGCCTCTCTCTTTGCAAAAGTTTAGCTATACATCAAGTATTGCCACCCCCACCCAATTTTGTTGTGAAGAAGTATCAGTACACTTGAATTTTTGAACAATGATTTTATGTTAACCCTTACTTCAGAAACCACAGTAACCATGTAGCAAGACGCTAACAACCGCTTAGCACATCACAGCAACCACCTAGCAACACCACAGCAACCACGACAGTTATCACGGCTAGCTACATGTTAGCAACCAGTATTTAGCTCCCTGTGCCTATAATATAATGAATGAAAAATTGATGAATGAAATTCAGGGACACGATGTGGTCCATCACATCGTGTCCCTGAATTTAGTGGTCACTTCACATTTTCTCATGGAAATGCAATCTAGTTACTCACTTTTTACTGTACATCCAGGAGCAAACTTTGTACCACATTTCACTGCATAACCTGCATGTGACAAATAAACAATAACGGATCCTGAATCTATTTAGATGAAAGGCGTACTTTATTTACTTAGGGACACTATGTATCTAAAATATGTGATATCCCTTATGGTGTGCCACAGGGTTCTCTGCTGGCCCCCTCCTGTTGTCCCTGTATATGCTGCCATTGGTTAAGAACACTACAGAGCATGGAGTCAACTTCTATAGCTATGCTAATGATACACAGTTTCTTAGTGCCAGAGAATGTAAATAAATTATTGAGCTGTCTAACAAGTACAGTACTATAAGCTAGATGGATATGATTTTTTTTTTAACTGAATAAAGGTAAGAGTGAATTTCTACTTACTGGCATAAAAGCACAGAGGCAGAAAATCTTAAAACGTTTAGGCAATCAGGCACAGACTACAACTGAGGCTGAAAAATTCAAAATTTCACTCCTGATTGTAAGCTTACATTTCAGTCACACACTGACAATGTTATGAAGCCTGCTCTCTTTTCATCTCACATTCTCTTTTAATATTGATTTTTTATTAGTATGAAAACTAGAATTGGACCAGCACCTTCACATATTTCAGAGTGTTTCACAGAATATGTCCCAAATAGGCCCTGTATGAGGTGTTGTGATCAATGCTGTATTTGCACACCCTGTAAAGCGCTTCAAGGTTCTATATCAGGGGTGTCAAACTCTGGTCCTGGAGGGCCGGTGTCCAGCACAGTTTGATGGTTCTCCTCCTCAAACACATTCACTAAACCTGGCAATTAACTGGCAAAGTGAACCAGGTGTTTCTGAGCAGGGAAATCACCAAAACCTGCTGGACCACGGCCCTCCAGGACCGGAGTTTGACACCCCTGTTCTATATGAATATTTGAAAGGTGCTATATGAATAAAGTTATTGTAAACTTCAACTTATTGTAAACTTATTGTAAACTTCAACTATGACTTGCACTCCTACACTGTGTCTTATGCGGTGCTGTTTAGAGAGAGGTGTGGGTGGTGGGCAGCAACAAAAATGCAGTATTGGAATGAGGTGTACAGACATTGCATTATTTCTGGAATGCCTATATGGAACACAGTGTGCTTCACTTAAGGAGCTCCTACAAACAACACCATGTGTGAATCGAGGAGCTTCTATACATAACACAATGTATATAACACAATGCACATAAGCTCTTTTGACTTCATACTTGTGAATATAGACAAAACATGCATGTGTTCATAAGCATAATGAAGCATACCGAATATGAATCTGCATTAAATATTTATATGTAAGGGGTCCACAAAATTAAATCAAGTTCCTTAGGCTCCCAATTTCCAGTGTAAGCCTGAGCTCTTCGTGGTATTAGCTGACATACAATTAGCTTCAAGATGTCATCAACTAAGTAGAGGCTAAATAAGTTTTCAATAAGTCAGTTTGTATAATACATGTGAAATCAATTCATGATATTTAAATTGCAAAAAAACACTGATAACTTGTCTACACATGAGATCAGTTTTATCTGTAATTAAAATGGCAGAAACTTAAACTATTCCCTTAACATTTTAAGTTAAAATAATCTTATATATTTTGGGCTGAAAACTAATTAGTGTATATACACTACCAGTCAAAAGTTTTAGAACACCCCAATTTTTCTATTTTTTTGTGTTGAAATTCAAGTGGTTCAATGTCTTCTTGTTAATTATGCAGAAAGTTCTTCCCAACTATGTTGTAGAAGTTCCCATAAGTGAGCGGCACTTATAGGTTGCTATGCTTGCTATGCTAATACTCTTCTGTCCAGTTCATCCTAAAGCAGCTCGGTGGGGTTTAAGTCTGGAGACTTCTGGCCACTCCATGTTTTCC